>CABFVX010002278.1:77276-114822 GCA_902151425.1 Timema shepardi | reverse complement strand
GGGGGGGGGGGGGGTAATAGTATTGCACCAAGCAGAATAAACTAAAAGCACATAAAGGAAGGTGAAAGGCTGAGTGAGGGGTTGCAGATAGAAAAACAATAGCGAGTATAATCGTTCATTGAGTGACCATCATTTGTTTTATTGGGCGTGGTCTTCCTTCACAAGGCGGGGGTGTCGGTTTATTCCTCGCTTCAGTCTATGATGTCATGAGTGAAAATGTAGAAGTGGCGGCTTGGCGACTACAAGTTCATATCCAAATGGGACAGAGGGTGAGTTTAACATCACTCCATTGTAACGTTACATCTTAAAAAAAATTGTTTTCGACACACACAAAGCTTCACCAATAAAGCTATTGACAGTTAAAATATTCAATTTAATGTCAATTATTACCATTTTGAGCTGTTATTTACATTAAAAATTAATATTCATATTAATTATATAATTAATAAATATTAAGTTATTGATTTGCATGTTGTAATAGTTACTTTATTTATCAGATTAGGATTAAATATTAGAAACAATAATGCGCAGTAAATTTTTTTCTAAATAATTTTAGTGTATTAAATTATATAAATAACAACAATATAATATTTTTTGAAGCATAAAAAAACCTAACAAAAAAATTCAAACTTTGATTCTGCTTTGAACATATTTCATGTATAGTGACATTTCTGAAGAACAGACCTCCTCCAGGATCAAAAACATGTCTACTATTAAGAAGTGTCTGTTATTTAGAAATATATATATTTTCAAATCATAGTGATTGAACACATTGAATTATATAGGTAACTATATGGAAATAGAATTAAATGTAAACAGTAGGTTTCCTATAGTGTAAGCTTATATGTATGCACGAGCACAGACTAAATTAATGGAACAATTCCCGCTGAAGGCTCGGATGGGGAGGGAAGTACGACCTTGAGGTACAGTAGTCATTATTAATCAGGCTATTTTAGAAACATTTCTTTATGGGGGGAAGACAGGACAGCTCACATCTCGCTCGAGACAATTATGTTCCTGACACTAGTAGAGTAAAATATTCTACATGAACTGGTATTTTCAATTTGTTTCTGCTGTTTAGAGATTTTTTAAGCATAAATATATATCCGTTATTGGGAAATTATTTCATTGTAAGAGCCAATGTGATTTTGTCAAAAAAATTTAAAGTCTGTTATAAAGGAGAATCCACTACTGAGTTAAATTCAAATTGAAAAAAATGGACTTTATACACTCTTGCTATAAAATGAATAATTCAAATCAACTATCTTTTTGTTCAGAATCCATTTTTTCAGGATTGGTCTCTTGGGAACCAGAGTCAATTTTGTTGGCGTTGGTCTCTTGGGAACCATTCACAGATTCCACTTTTATAGGAAGCAGATCCCCCCACTTGCTTGCACGAGCACATCTGTACGAACTCCTGTACAAAGAACAAATTAACTAATTAAAGTGACAATGTAAATAGCAATTTAAAATAAACTTTTTACTTAGGCATACATATTTTTTTATGTTTTGTTTGAATTAGGAAGAAAATTTAAGAGTTGGAAAGAAGATGCCATCAACACAGTAGGGCCCCCATATCCACCAATTCAGAATCGGTAATCTACCATTGCCCAATTTTATTTATTTTTTAAATAAAGATAAAAATTGTTTATAAATTTAACACCACGCGCCAAGCGAGAACTGGCCGGCCACCTACTCTTCCTTGCAGACCTTGACGCCAGTCTGTAGTGTACAGTACACATTATTATTACTTTATTTACGTTGGTAATGTCTTACTGTGAATAACTTATCAATTAAACTTTACCATATTTATGTATATTAAATGAATATCACATTATATAACAGTTTGGTTTTATCCGCAGTTTCACGTAACCAAACTAGATCAAGGAACGTTTTAACCATGGATATGGAGGCCCTACCGTAGTGTTGGTATGAACATTAACAATCCTGACTATGAGAAAAAGGCCGGGATTCAAAACTTGGCTATGCGCATTAGGGTTTCTTCCCCAATGTGATTTATTTATTCCACTTTTTGAGGTGGATGCTGGTGTATTTTATTGGATACTACTCCAACTCAACCTGGCAAATTATATTGGCTTGTAGAGCTTAAAAAGAGCCAACAGTTGGTAAGGACTTGGAAGCATTAAGAAGATTTTTTATATATGCAGTTTTATTCTTGATACTCAAAGAGAATTAATAAATTATAGTGAAAATGTATATATAATTTTTATTTTAAAAAATCTGCATTTTAATGCAGCTGTTTACTTTATGAGCACTACGTCTTGTCACTTTAACTCTACAAGAATCTAGCAAGATGAAAACACTCCATGACAATGGCATCACTAGAAGGGATCGTGGGGGCGGACCACTCTGCGTGTCACCATCAGAAGGAATGACACCAAAATGGTTGTCTACAACATTATTATAATATTAAAGTATTATTTTTTCTGCCTAATCCTAAATTTGTTCCTGTCCTTTCTTTACCTAGCTGCGAGAGGGCTTATCAGTTTTGAAAGCGACATTTGGCCTTGGGCACCAGCTACCTATGCTCATCTGCTTGAAGACATTGACATGTCCGCACATTTTGAACCTTCTTTTGAAGGCCTGCGCAGCCTGCCAGCTACCAGAGCTTGTCATTACCTGTCCGGCACCTGCTGCCGACTTTTTGTCGTTAGTGTTACAGATACAATATCCATATTTGTGAATGGATTTCAGATATGGTGGAAAATGAACCCGAAAGTACATAGCCATGAGACATCCGAACAGCACCTACGTTGTCTTGAAAAGTGTCAAACTTTGGCAGTAGGACTTAGGCTGAACAAAACCAATGACGCCAAAACGGTTACTTTTATAGAAATGGAGAAGAATAAGTGAAGGGACATCATGCATAGATTGATTGATATAACATTGTTTCTTGCCAAGCAGAATTTGGCATTCCATGGCCACAAGGAAGATGAATCTTCAATGAATAAAGGAAACTTTCTTGAGATGGTTGAGATGCTTTCAAAATATGATTCAATTCTGAAAGAGCGCCTAATGAGTTTAAAGCGGAGAACATGCATACGTAAAGTATCTGTCTCTTATCTTGCACCAAAAATCAGAATGAATTTATTTATTAATTATTAGTGCCCTGGCAAATCACTTGAAGGAGATACTTGTTATGGACATAAAGCCTGCAAATTCTTTAGGATCATGTTCGACAGCACATCTGACATATCATCAAATGTCCGAAGTAATCAGATATGTAAAAATCATCAATAGGAAAGTTGAAGTGAAAGAAGAATTTCTAGGATTTTTTTACTTTAAAGAGGAAAAAAGCTGACTACCTCAATTCTGATATTCTTAAAACCTGGAACGAGATGAAATGGACATAATGATATGCCGCGCTCAAGGTTATGATAATGCTGTCACTATGTTTGAAATCCATAGAGGTGAACAGGCTATTCTTAAAGGAAAGAACAAAAAAAAAAGAAGCTATTTTTAATGGATGTGTGGACCAATTTGTGCTGTCAACACTCTTTTGCTGAAAATACCATGTGTGTGACCTTTTTTGGAACTCTCGAGACAAAGTTTCTTTATTTGCTGCTTCCACCAATCATTGGGATGTATTAATTAACCATACTTGAAAATCAGTGAAAAAGCTATCAAAAACACGCTGGAGCACTCATCATAATGCAATTAAGCCGATATATGCAATTGAGTGCATTATCAGAGCAGGTTAGGGTGAGTGGAAACATGATAGGCCAGTTATGTCTTGTCTTTAAGCATTTTAAGATAGGAGTTACAAGTTTTCATAGGTATTTTGTTAAAGTGACTTTATGAATTTCAAGTTTAAAGATGGCCCGAGAGCATTGGGCACTGTTGAGAGTTAAGGTGTATTCAGACTTGGACCTAGCCTTGTGCAAGCCATGCTTCATTTTTATAAATGGTGAGTCTGGGAACCACCAAGGATCATATAGCAGGTTTTGTCAAGCATAGTGCCAGCATAGGGCAACTTATGAGTGATGTCAATGACAAATTAGGCCAGGGCTATGTTTTACACCAATGTTGTGATTAGTATCAGATGGTAAATCTGAATTGAAATTGACAGATATTAAGGAAATTATAAAGAAGTTTAAAAAGGGTATTCTGTGATTGGGTAAAATGACAACCAATACTAATACAATGGCAAAGTGTTGCTAATTAGGGTGTTGGACCCAATTAGGCTACTGTAATATATAGATATTTAATTACAAATTTATTTTATTTAAGTGCCTAAGGTGACAAGGCAACACGTAAGAAAAGTTTTGGTCGGTTCGAGAGGCTATGCCCCCTCCTATAATTTATTTGTTTTCCTATTTTGATCTATAGAAATTTCCTTTGATTTATTAAATTGAATTCATATAAGATTAACATAAATTTACCAAAATTTATATTTTAGACTTAAAGATTTTGTAGTTGTTATACCAGGTTTGACTCTTACTAAAAAAAAAATTCTTATTTTTTATTTTCTTCGTTGTCCTTTTTAGAAAATGTTCTTGAAGCTATTCTCTTTTATACAGACAGTAGATGTTTACCTGTAAACTTGAAGTGGGGGAAATAGGGGACATTGTGCATGTTAGCAAGCACACATAACTTTTCTTTAGAAAATAAGAATTAATTCTACTTTGCTGAATGCCAGGCCTTCACCGTGGTTCGGATTCCACGTAAAACTGTAGGTCCTCCATTTCATCTCACAATCACCCTATCATTACACATTAGCGTAAGTGCGTATAACCCAAACAGGTAGCAAGACGCGGTGCTAATAATAATAATAATAATAATAATAATAATAATAATAATAATACTTTGCTGAATTTGTGTTTCTGAGTGTTTACTCATAATTTCTACTTTAGGCATTTCTTATCATGGCTAAAGTTGGCTTAAATATTAAATATTTTATTTACAATTATAGTAATTATAGTAATCAAAGTTGTAATTATGGTTACATAATCATTATAGATACCCTTAATTTTCCTTTTTTGGTAGACTAACTTATTTTATTTAAATTTACTCTTAATTTTTTTACATCTAAACGATCCAAAATTTAAATGCTTTTTTTTTACTACTTCCTGGATCGAAGATTTTTGTTTCGATCTAGGATTGGATCGTAGTCTTTGTTTCAATCTCGGTTTGGATGGTAGTCCTTGTTTCGATCTCAGATTGGATCGTGATCTTTGGTTCAATCTCGGTTTGGATGGCAGTCTCAGGTTCGACCTCAAAATAGATTGTGGTTTTTGGTTCAAATAGGTTGTTAGTACTGTGTAAGTTACCAACTTCTCCTAGATTTTTTATTTTCTGCTACAAAATCTGTTAAATTTTTATTCAATTTTTCTAACACCTTGATGACAATTTCATCAATTTTTTTTAGTTAAATTTTCATTAGTATCCTGTTGAGAGTCAAACGCTAATTTTACCTTATTGATTCCTTTCTAGAGGTTGTCTTGGCAGAAGCCAAAGATTTGGCATATTATACTTTTTGAAATTCATAGTTAAATGGGGCCTTGTAGAATATTTCCCAAACCTCTCACTTAGCCTGAAATTATTTCTGACGAATTGTGTGTCTGTGACTTCATGTGAAAGGATCTTTCCAAAGCCGAAACTTATAACGAACTATTTGCGATCTACCACGGGAAAGTCAAAACTTTCCAAGCTTGCTATATTATCAATTGAAAGTGAGATTGCGAAAGGCATTGATTCTGATGAAGTGCTTAGCAAGTTTGCAGCTTTGAAGGCCAAGAAAGGAAAGTTCTTAATTTTGGGTGTATAGTAGAGATGTTCACAGGTGCAAAAATGATTGTTGCTCATGTTTATTATTTAACCTTTTGTTATTTCATTTATGAATATATTTACATATACAAACCTAATCAATTAATGTATCTAATGTTACAGTAAGGTTTAATGTTGAAATGAATGTAATTTTTATAAAAGCACTAGTTTTTAAATGCTACTGTTTTCATACCGAGCTTTCATTTTAATCACATGAAACTATGTAAATGTAAATACATATAGGATGTTCATATTAATTATATTGCAATTTAAAGGTGTACAGTTTAATTTTAATTTTGCAAGTTTTTAAAATCACTACTACCGTTATTACATTCAGTGATATATGTGAATTACGGTTTACGAATAACACAGGTACAAAAAATATTAATTAGGATTCTGTATGCTTTGATATGGGAGGACTATGGGCGTGACATCATGGGTTACTGCCCAGGGTGACACCACTACTTCATGATGATAACACTTGGAAACATTTTCACATTTGTTAGATTCTCAATGTTTAAAAATGTGTTGTTTCAGCTAAATTAAATTCTAAATACCCTTCTTTGATTAAAAGGGGGGAGTTCTAAGCATGGTCTGTCATTAAATACTAATCTTATTAAAATATAAAATAAACAAAAGATGGATGATTAGGCTAACTTTAAAAGGAGGTTCTGTAACTAAATATGGAAACACATTTCTTGGACTAATTTTAACATTCCATACAAATTTAATATATGACAAAATTGTGATTTGTGTATTAATTATTTGCCAACTTTGGCATCCGTTGAAAAAATGATAATACTCACTTGCCATATCTATAAGCTGTGACTATACTGAAGAGAGTAGTGCTCACTAGCCAGGTCTATAAGATGTGACTATAATGAAGAGAGTAGTACTCACTTGCCATGTCTAGAAACTGTGAATATGATTTCATCCAATTTTCCTGCAGAGGAGCACATTCTGCAAATGGCATGTTTGTGTCTGATTAGTGTAGGGCTAACAAGTCTAGGCCATTGTCTGTCTTCCACTGGTCGATGACCTACAAATTACAACAGTTGAGTTGAGTGTGTGCCGTTGATTCATATTGTTGAAAGTAGTGTAAGGTGGTCAGGGTTTTAGGCCCTTAGCTCTCAACCATTTCATTTACATATATTAGTTTGACATTGTTTATTTTGTTAATTTAATATCTTCCTCAAAACCACTAAATTCATTGTGATTGTAATAGAATTGCAAGTGCCCAATATTTATAATAATGAAAGACATTTAGTAACATTTTATATATCATTTTACCAAAATCCCCCCTTTAGTTTATTAGCAAACATGTTAATATAATCAATATACTGAGAGTAAACTTATAGTACATTTTTGTTTTCCAATCAGTTAGCCCTATTTTAATAAATAGCCTTCAGCATCATCAATGTATTATTATTTTCTAGGCCTAATTTAATCTTTATATTACTAATAGTAATTTACTATCAAATGTTTAATCATAAGAAAGAGTGGGGTTTAGTATTAATTATAAGCTGTCAAAATCATAACAAAAATTGTAAGCAATATATGTTTTAAATTTTAATTCATTAACTTCATTTTTAGGTCTTTAACTTTTGAATCTAGTAGTTTTTATTCTTGTAAAGTCTTTGTTGGAATATTAGTGTCTTCTAAATGGATTACTTTAATGCATCATGCTATTTTATTTTATCTGTACCTGGAAGCTGTGAGATGTACCTGTGGCTTCACAGTGCAAAGGGGAAGTTCGGCGCAAACAACTAGCCGATCAACAAATCTGATTTAGCGTCTGTGTTTGACACTATGTGAAAGGGAAGTGTCAGACGCAACAAACTTGCTGGTTAGCATGCGAACTGATAAGACATATATTCAAAAGTACAAATAGTCGCGTTCTTTTCATATTAGCTAAGGAGAGTTTAGAGATGGGTGTGAGAAAAAGGAAATCATGTGACTAAATGTACACAACATTAACAATTTACCTATCTTCATGTCTTAAATAATTTGTTTTCTTTTCATTATGTAACTAGTGGTTTAAAATGTCTATCATGTTTATCTAAAATAAAACTTCAGCATCTATTTAATAAATTTCAACTTATTTAATCGGCTATGCTCTACCCCCCTTCCATTAATTAATTAACCCCAAGAAGCTCTACTGAACCCACTGGCTGCCAAAGACAATATCTGTAGAAGAAGATGGATAAGATGAGACTGGAGAGTTTTGACTGGTTAGAGTAGACCAAAGCTAGGTCATTATCATGATTGTGTGGTCCCGGGAACACAAACACAGTCAACATGACAACTTAGCTATTTGATATTACAGTAGCTTCAAGGCTATTTCGATCTTCAAAAAAGTAGGGAGCAATAATCACGAATGCCAAAATTCCACACCAAACAGTTAATTTTTTTATCATGGAGAAGTTTCTGATGGAATTCTTGGGGATTAAACTCCAGTATCTCATGTTCTGTTTTTTTACATCACCACAAAATTCAAAATGTCCTTCTTCTGACATTATCAATCACTGAACAAGATCTGGTTGCTAAGTCGTCAAATGAATAAATTGGTGACAGAAAGCCTTTCTTGCAGCACAATTGCGATCTGACAGTTTATATACCACCTGAAGCTTGTATGGGTGGACATTCAGCATTCAGGTATGTGTGCAGTATCCAACTTAGTGATGTTCTTGACAGCTTAAGTGCCAGCACTTGTCTGTGTGCTGAATGCTTGGGACTTCCATTGGATTATTATCTTTATGAGTTCAATATTTTCCGGCGTTCGCTACAGTTTTAGTATTGCCTCTAGGCTTCTCATCTGCTGCAGAAATTGTATTGCAAAACTTATTCACCCAGTTCTTTGTGGTATGTCGATCAGGAACAAACTAATGTCTCCTGAAGTTGAAATGTTGCCTACATCTTAGGCATATCACTTTATATAGAAATTACCATTTTTGATAACTCTATAGTGAAAGCATAATGTGCAGCTGATCAATTTTCCATGTTGACTCAAATGGCATCTCTTGCTGCTCATGTACCATACCCGTGTTATAACTACTTTGGGGCTGTCGGAGTTCTGCGCATGTCAATATGCTAGGTAAACACTAGGTGACATGTTTACAAATTAAAATAAACCTTTTGGATCTTCCAATTATTTAACTACCCATAAAACTTTTTTTTTCTACAAACGCTCCTTACAACCAAATTCTTATGAGAAATAACAAGTACTTATAGCTTTGGGTGTGGGATGCAGTTCAAAGGTAAGTATAGACTTTACTCTTAAATCAACTAGGTTGAAATTATTTAAAACATTTCTAAATGGTGATATATTTTATGAATGTTTTAAAATATAATTTAAACCAAAATTTATTTTATGAAAACACCTGGGGCTTAAATGTTGTGAAGAGGATGTAAAATCTTAAATAAATTGTCATAATCTATATTACAGAGGTGTGTATTATTTGAGTAATGTTTGTTTTTTCTTGTTAAGTAATATACATCAAATTTTTTTAATTCGATGTTATCCACATGGTTGCTATCAAGTACACACAAAACTATTGTGGATACTTAGGTGCGACTTGTTTAAGTCAAGTTTACAATACCTTTTTTTAAGATAACGTAAGAGTATTTCTCCTTTTTAAATTCTGGATTTCGGCCAAATGTTAGAGGAGAGTAAGTTGCTTCAAAGTTACAAGGAATATCATCACGTATAAACCTTGGACAAGAAAGATCATGTGGACACTGAAAAAATAAAAATGGACGATCAGTATATGTACACTAGCATGTTCATTTATATTACTATGGGAAAAGAGTGGTAGTTAGTAATGGGAGGATCTGAACGCAAATGCAATAAAATAAATATGAGGTTATGAGGAAGTGTTAGTATCTAATGGCTAAACAGAGAGAAATGTGGAAGGTAAATGGCTGCTGGAATTATGTCCACAAAATGGAATGAAGGTGGGAAACAGTTGATACAAGAATAAAAGCAAAAGTCATAAAATCACTAGATAAGTTGGGATGGGGAGCAAATGCCAGTAATTCAAGGTGGGGCATTAAGTGTTTACATCTTTAATAGCATCATGTAACCACCATGTCATAAATTGGGATGTTTGTTTAAGTTTAATGTTGAAAGACACAAATGATAGAACTGGTCTAGTTACATTTGTTTTGATGAATTGAAAGCTGGAGGACATAACAGCTGACTATTCAAAACAGTGTGTCAGCATTGTGTTGGCAATCAGGCCAATCCACAGTATTATAATCCTGTTTTAGAGATATTCGGGGCTGACAAAATAATATCTGGTCCAACGGGTCACTCTGACCGTTTGTGGGGCATCGCGGGATAGACCACCGAGTCATCAGGCATTTGCGCTGGAGGGCAATTGTCGTACCCAAAGTACCGGGGCTTATTGTGTATATCCGCCGAGTGTGTCAGTCAGGCCATTGGTTAAGCATTTCTTACCTAATCAGTTCTGTCGCGAGCTCCTAAGTAAAGTCTTTATATCTCTTTTTGTAAACTTCTTGAAACATTACATTTTGTGGTAGTTAGTAGGGCTATAATAAACTCTAAGAACCAAAGGCATCTTTAGATTATGAACCCACACATATATTTTGCCGCTTCTGCCATCCTCAACTGCAATCCATCCTGACAGTTAGGCCCACAGGACGGGGAGAGGCGACAATTATATCTTTACCATTTTCACTACCAAAGGGTTAAAATTAAATTTAAAATAACAATAAAAAATGGATTATTTTCTAAATACCCTTGAACTATTAATTCTGTTTGAACATTGTCCTTAAGATGGCCACCATTATATTCAATAAATATTTGTGTGCCTTTCTCAAAACTTAAAATTTGTGTAATGCTTTTTTATGAATGGCTCCAACTTCCACCACAACCCTTTCTTTATGTTCCTGAATTGTTTTTAGGTGAGTCGTGTAAACATGACTCTTTAACAGAACCTAAAAAAAAAAGTCAGGCACTGTTAAGCCTGATGAGCGTAGTTGCCAAGCAATGTCACCAAAACATAAAACAATAGCTGCACAGGAAACATTCTGCAATGCACCTCCATTAATGTTCGGGCTGTCTCTAGCTAGAGGCACAGGTTATTAGTAACCATGCCCTTGTATTACAGTCCAGGGTAGGAAAGGTCAATCATCAATGAGGGTGCTCCACAAAATGTTTCCTTGGCACCCCATTTCATGATTTGGGGACAGTGCCTGGCCACCACGCTCACCAGACTTAACATATTTGGACTTTTTCTTGTGGACCATGTTAAGGAGTGAAGTTTACATGACTCAGCCAAAACCAATTAAAGAACTTAAAAAATAATTGTGGTGGAAGTGGAATCAATTCAACAAGAAACATAGGACAAAGTCATGTAAAGTTTCGAGCAGCACATACAAATATGTATTGCATATAATGGTGGCCATATTAAAGCCATTGTTTTCAAAAATGAATAATTCAAGGGTATGTATAAAATTGTCAATCTTATGTTATTATTTTAAGTTTGATTTGAACCATATCGTTATGTAGTTAAAATAATAAAGATAATGATAAAGATAGAGTTGTGTCAACTCTTTCTACCCTGTTAAGGTGGGGATGCAGGAAAAGTGAGAAAAGGTAATAATTGTTTTTGCAGTTTTTGGCACAGATTATAGCTCTAAAAAAATGGCAGGGCGAATTTGAAAATCAAAGTATTAACAGTGTATTTTAGTCCAAATAGGTATAGTTGAAATCTGTATGAATCAAGGGCATGTTGCATTGCTAATTTGATTTTTCCATTCTTCTAAGTGAGTGATCAAATTCTATAATTGTTTGGCATGTGCTTGATATGTGTAGTTTGTTTTTACACACATTTTATAGTTATGATTTACAAGTTAGTAACTAATTTAGTACAAGCTATGAATTTTTTTTATTAATACACTTCTTAAAAAATACATCAAAATACAATCACAACCATATTCAATATTCAATATTAAATGCCATCCAAGATAGATATTGATAAAAAATTACAAACAAATTTTTATTTGATTCATAACTTTAAAAATATGGATTACTTAACAGATTAAGCTATGAGGAAGTGATCAAGATAAAAGTTATAAGATATGGAGGGGAAGGGGTGTGTATGTTTGTGTATAAAGAAAACCAGTGGAAACCACCCCCTATGCACCTGACTTAGATTGAAACGTTTACCTCCCCACAGCCAGTATAATATTAGTTTTTTTGAGCCTAAAGAAATGTAATAATTGTTGCCAGCTTTAATTAAACTTAACTTACTTATATTCACTGGCCCGTAGCCTGGGGTCAGTTTTTTTTATTCAAGCCATATATTTTCCACTACCGGCTTGCTAGGCCTGTCATAGATTCATATCTTATATTTTAAGTTTAACTTAAGGCTACGACCGACACAGCATCCACTCTCCGGCCATTAATGCATCAATGTGAAAGGGTAAATCCACGTTTCACTAACGATACATTTTTTTGGCCATGCCGGGAATCGAACCCGGGACCCTTAGTTCAAAAAGTTAAGCCCATTACATACTGAGCTAAGGTGTTGGATCTTAAATTAAACTATATTAAGAAAATGCAGTTACTTACTGGAGCAAAAACATGGGCCTGTGGTAATAAGTTGTCATCATTTTTTGAACTATATAAAATAAAGTCTCTAGCCTCATTTACAATCTGTAAAATAAAAACATTTTAAAATAACATATAAAAGTGCATCTCAAAGCTCTTTCTAAATAAATGCTAGTTACCTTCCAAGTGATAGCTCAACCCAAATGGAGGCTCAAGCTTCCAAAATCATTTTGATTGAAAGTAATTTACAACTAAAATAGTTTTTTTTTTTTAAAGGAGAGTGTTGAACAGTAATAAAATCTAACCAATAAATGTTATCTTTTGAACAGTTCCCAAATCAGCTACCTTAAATCCTGCATTTGTCCCTTGCTCCACAATCACCAAATAAGCTTGAGTTTTGTTCCACAAGGCTAAGATTGTTTCAAGTCTACTTTCAGATGAAGGAAGTTCAAAGAGAGCATATGCACTCACCACAATGTCATACTTCAACTGAAACAACACAATATACAGCAAATAGTCAAGAAAAAGGTCAAGGCACCATATTATTATTATCATCATCACATCTTACTACCCATTCGAGTTATACACACTTACGCTAATGTGTAATGGTAGGGTAATTGTGAGATTAAACGGAGGACTTACATTTTAATTTGGGATCTGAACTACAGTGAAGGCCTGGCATTCTACACATTCACAAGTTGTGATTAATACACATCTTGTCAGAGGTGAAGGAGGGATTTGGCAATTAGATGCATCTGTGCCGGGACCGAGGACTGAGCCCCGGACCCCCGGCACATTAGTCTGACACCTTACCCTTAGACTGCCAGGTCACTCAATGTAAAATGTTACCAAATGCATTTGAATCTGTAAAAATAATGAAAATACACTTTACATCAGTATGTTACGGTACTTAATTATATGCACCCCAAAGACTAAAAAAAACATTCTTAAAATACCTAGCTATTTTAAATGGAAAAGGGATACTGTTTTGTAGGAACATTGGAAGCACGCTCATGGTAAGCTTGAGCAATGGTTGTAGTTGTGGTATACTGGCTAAAATGTGCCAACACTAATCGGTACAGCATCCTTACTATTAGAAACGAATACTGTCATGAGTGTTGGTACAATCAAAGCTATTAATCTTTACTTTATATCCATTAATGTTTCCAGCCAATGGTCTGGGCGAGTTATTTATTAAAGCCATATATTTTCCCCTACCAACTTGCTAGATGTCATAGCTTCAGATGCCTTAAAATCCAACTTAAGACTGGGACAGGTACTACACCCAGTCCCTGGCCGTTAATTTATCACTATGAAAGTGTAAACCCATATTTCACTAATAATAAATTTTCGGTGATCCTGAGAATTGACCCTGGGACCCTTAGCTCAGTAGACAGACATGCTTTGACTGAACTAATGTGTCGAATAAAGTTAGTAATCTAATCTAATCTATTTAAAATTATTAAAATAAAATTTTAAATAATAGGCTCAGTGTATTATAAAGACTTAATCTAAGGAGTAGAATAAGAAGGATGGCTTAGAGGTTTTTTTTCTTATTATCTGTTCATGTTATATGCATATGTACTAATTATGCTAATGTCTTAGGGATGAGGAAGGTTAAATTTGGAAAACATGTGCTTGTATTTGCATAGAGAGTAACAAATCATTTAGAAAAAACCACCCTTAGTACATCCAACTGAGATTCAAACCCAAATCTCCTTGCCATTAGCAGTATACTCCAATGCGAGAGTGAAGCCTTAGGCCTTGTTTATACTGCAAGTGATTTGCTTGGAAGCTAGAGGCTTGCTTAGAGGGTAGCAGCAAGCGTTGCGGTGTTCATATAGCAAGAGGTATCTAGTCGAGTCAATAGCAGTTGCAACAGTGTTGAAGTGTGTTGTTTCATCACGTCACTGTCAAAACTCTAGGAAATTAATAACACTAAAAAAAATAGCTCTAAAACGCAATAATATATCTTGTGCTTATGGATCTTGCTCGATTCATGAATTTAATAAGAAATTAATGAATTTAACAACATTGTCAAGCTCTCTTGTATGATATACATTTTTGAAATATTTATGTATGAGTAAAGAGTAATTTGATTTGTTACTTTCCAAATTAAAAGAAATATTGATAAAAACTACAACTAATTTTAAAGAACTAACTAATGCTGAACAGAGAAGACTTGTTACTACTTTGAGATAAGTCTTTTATTATAAGCTATTTAAAAATAGTAATATGTATGTCATAGTATTATTGTTTATTATGTATCTAGGCAGCAAAACAAAAGTGAAAAACAACATGAGTATTACAAAATTACATTTTTGAGAAAGAAGGGCAGTACTCTACTTAATTAAGTTGTCCAACTAAACTAAATACATGCACATTACAACATTATTTCCAGAATAATGCTGTTTGAATCAGGGAAACCTTTTTAAATTACTTAAACAAAGTAAGAAGTGTTCCTTGGCAAAACGACTATGCCCATGCAGAAATTATTTTGTCTAATATTAATAATCAATACATATAACAAAAAATACTTTAACTTGGAATGTTTAATCCTCATATATTAATTAATGCATGTAACAAAAATACTTTAACTGACCTGGCATGTTTAATTCTACACACATTACTTCCCAGAACCTTTTTTAGTACTCCCACATTCTTGTGAATGATGTCACTGGGGCCCCACAAAGCTCTTCTTTATAACACGGCACTCTAATAAGCTTTTCAGTATCCTTTATTATGAATAAAATATAACAAGGTTGTCTTTCACTGAATGGTTGACGCTTGGCTACCAAGTGATTTTATTCAAGTTGAATCAATTAGTGGGTTCCCTAAAGAGCTCGGTTTGCGGCAACCCTCGAGCCGCTTTCAGTATGCACATGTAGACTAAATACCATATGTTTGTTCGGGTTACACCCTCGATACGCAAACCTTTAACCTCTAACCTTCAAGCAAACCACTTGCAGTATAAGCAAGGCCTTATATCAAGCAACCACCAAAGCAGGTTAGAGGAAGTTAATCTAAATTAGCACATAGAGAGGATGGAAACCCTAGAAGTAAAATTACACCAGGGAAATCAATATCATTGCATCTAGCATCATTAATGGCGCTAAATTGGACCGAGACTCTCACGCATTGGATCACTCAGTCCCTGATGCAGGTTAGAATAGTAATGAATGTCAACTAAGAAACAATATAAGTAGATAATTTCACTTACACTATGGGATGCTGGAAGAAACTGCCTGTAAAATACACCTTTAAGAGGCATTTCCTTGTCTTCCTTGCCATCTCTCAGGAGAAGACTAGCAAGGTTGTTCATTTCAGCACAGCAATCTACATTAAAATATTCATGTAAAGAGTTGCCCCACACTTCTCGAGCTGCCCTAATAAAACCAAAAAAATGTCTCTAGTGATAAAATATATTTAATAGCTACACATTTATAATTTTCATTTTACTTTAGTGCATATCAATAATAATAATAATAATAATAATAATAATACCTAGCACCATGTCTAACTACCCATTCAGTAATATTTACACTTATGGGTTATGAATTGAGAAGGTGTGAATATAGAGGAAGTGAACCCAAATTTGTGTGGAGGGAGAGTGGAAAGCCATTTAGGAAAAACCACCCCAGTTCACCCGAGCAAAATTCGAACCTCGATATCCTCGTCCTCGGCAATCCAGCTCAACATAAAACCAGCGTGTTAGCTAACTATGCCACTGAAGTAGGTAGCATATCAATAGTGTGCTTCTTTTTCTAATTAATTTAGGGTTGTGAAAATATGAAAATATTTTATTGTCGGTAGCACAATTTGGTAGTAAGACACAAACTAATTTACAATTATAATAATGTTTTTAAATAGTAGGTCAGTGTTTAATGAAATAGAAACACTAAATTTTAGATTTAAAAAAAAATATGTCATTTTAATGAATACATTATTTATATCTATAAATTGGCAAACTTTTGTAAAACAACTATATTTATAAATCATTAGTTAAAAGGTCTTTTATCTAAATCAATATTTCATATTTTTAATTAGTTTATACTTTACCTGAAGAAGCTACTTGTGGCAGAGAAAGCTAGTTTTTAAATAATTATTTTTTAAATTAAATCACATATTACTTTTGCAGGAGTTCATTGTTCTTGAAAATCTAGTAAAACACACAATATTTATAAAAACACAAATTATTATTCAAGCTTTAATTGCCACACATCATCATCAGATATGACAACAGTATAATTAAGCCTTGACTAAAGTAATATAACAGCAACAATAAATGTAGGCCTTGACATAAGTCAAATTAAGGCAACAATACATGTAAGCCTAAGACTAATTGTGATCAGGTTGCAATTAAGGTAAACATAATTTGTAAAAGACTGAAATACTGGATGCCCCACATTGGAACGCCAATTGTAACGTACAGCCTGTATGCCCCACATTGGAACGCCAATTGTAACGTACTGCCCGTATAGTCATCTGTGGTGGAGAACTAGCCCCACGTTGAGTACGCCAATTGTAACGTACATATTGGAACTGCCCCGCGTTGTGACGTCAATTGTGACGTACTAAAGTTGGATGCCCCTTATCTAGACGTCATTTGTTACGTTCTGCTGGAATGCCTTCACGTTGGGCGCCATTGTAATGTACTAACTTCACTTTGGTTTGAAGAATATAAATATATATATTACAAATAAATGTTTTCGAAAATAGATACTTTTGTATAAACTTTAATGGTATAATGTATTACATATCACTGTTGTTTAAAAAGAATAATGGAAACCATTTAGGTAAAAACACCTTGGCCGTGATTCCAAACACAACCAAGCTAACATTATCAAACTATACGAGATTGATACACATCTCTCTCGTCTGCCGAAGAAGAGTAGAATGACGTGTCTACCAAGCTAGCGCCCTCTTGAGTCAAGCCGTGTAAACCCCGTAGTTCACACCCTCGAACCCAGACCACTCCTTGCTTTCTTTCCATCGACCAATGGGGTTAGTTTTTAATTAGCGCGCATTTAAGAAAACAGACGCGTTACTCTGCACCTGCTATTTATTAACTGTGTAAATACAACCCGGAAGTACAAATCCATGCTTCTGACACGTGCAGTTAAACGAAAGAAAAAGAAACATGGCCGTAGTCTAGAAAAGATGAGTTTACTTTATATTAACTGAAAAGAAGAAAATAATATATTTACTTTAAATATGATCTCGAATCTTAAAAAGACAGGAAAAATCTATATCATTACAAATTTAACATAGAAACTCGAGTAAAACAAAGCCAACGAATTTGGACTAGTTGAAAAATTGTTAACAGAATAGGCATTCAAGCAATTTAAGCATAATTAGGTTTCAAGTACTTGCAGATGAAGATTAATAGTGTTACAAAACAAAGTTTAAGATTATAGAGCACTAGGCCAAATCATGGTTTAAATTAGGAGAAATAGCCAGCACAATTATAAGTGTTCTGGCTATCTAATTTAAACCAAAGCTAAGTTTAAGATGTTTCCACAATGCTTTTGTGAATGTGAGATGTGAACTATATCTAAGAAGGCATATATGCACACCATAAACAAACAAATGAGGTACAGAATTTTTGCTACATCATTAGCTGACAGAAACACATGGTATATTTCACTTGGCTTAACATAACATAAAAGTTGTCACCTTGACAACTCGAAAGATGTTTTAATGTCATATTAAGTGTATCATGGTAGCTTTAATTTAAAAACTAGAGGATAACTTTTACACTAGGTCATCCTAGCATTATATTGATTGTTCAATATTCTGATATTAAGTCTTTAAAAAGGTGTCTTACTCTTTTTCAATTATAACGATAATAATAAATTAGTGAGATATATTAAATACATTAGTATTACCATGTAGTAGTTCCAACACCAGAACCAAAATCAAAAATGGTTCTGGGTGCTAAGTTTGGTAATCTTTGTTTCATCTCACTGAATATCTTGAGTAGTACAGCAAATTCTGCTGCTGACCTGCCTAACAAATAAAGAAGGCCTTTGTGGTGGTTATAAGGAATAGGCTTCCAATGATACACACACTCATGGAAACGTCTCCTCACTTGTTTTTGTTTGATCTTCAATACATGTTTCCGAGATTCTTCACTAAGAACAGAGATATCTATTTTACCTGAAACAGTTAGTAAACATAATTATGAACAAAATGTTTGTATATAATTGTGATGATTATATTTTAAAAGATGGTTTACTAATAATAATAATTATTATTATTATTAGCACCACGTCTTACTACCCGTTCGGGTTATACGCACTTACGCTAATGTGTAATGGTAGGGTGATTGTGAGATGAAATGGAGGACCTACAGCTTAACGTGGAATCCGAACCACGGTGGAGGCCTGGCATTCCTCACATTCACAAGATGTCTTGTCAGAGGTGAAGGAAGGGTTTGGTAATCAGATAAATCTTTGCCGGGACCGAGGATTGAACCCCGGCCGCCAGCATAGAAGTCTGACACCTTACCCCTAGACCGCCAGGTCACCGTTTACTAATGATGTCCGACACCTTAGCTCAGTCAGTATCGTGTCTGCCTACTGATCTAGGGGTCCTGGGTTTTATTCCCAACATTGCCGAAAATGTATCATTGATGAAAATATGGGTTTAACCTTTCACATTAATAAATTGATGGCTTGGGGCTGGATGTTGTGCCCGACCTAACAAGCCAGTAGTGGAAAACTATATTTGACAAACTGACCCAGGCCATAGGTTGGAAATTAATGGATGTAACTAACTAAGTTTGCTAATGAATTTACAACACAATTAATTGGTGAATGCTAGAACTATGACAGTGACAATAATATGGACATTTAAAATAAAATATTCCCACATGATTTGAATAATCATGTGTGTATGAATGAGATCTGTTTAGACAAATTCAACTTTGTCATAAAAAAAAAAGATAAACATAGATTAAATAAAACTGTCGAGGCAATTTTATGTATTGATATAGATATGTTAATAGTAGCAATATTAGCAAAAGTTAAGTATTTTTTATTTCTTAATCAGCCATTTTTGTTGTAATTAGTCCGAATTAATTGTTATCAATAAGCTTCAAATTATTATTATTAATGTTGAATATTTTAACATCACAGTGGTGCTCTTGGGATGACAATTTACATCCATCAATGTTTCCTGCCTGTGGCCTGAGTCAGTTTGGGGTTTGCAATGTGTGAAGCTTATTCCATCCCTATCCGCCTGTTATTTACCAGTGTGCTCAACATATACTCAAAGAAAACTTTGGAAAAAAGAAGTGTGAAAAATGTGCAGCTAATGAGACTTTGTTGAAAAGTGACAGTTTCAATTCTGTACATTGATATATTTTTATGAAATGTATTTGGAAAAATTATAACTTGAAAACACCTTGTAGTTTTAAGAGCCTCTCTCAAACATTAGCCTGACATTACACTATATAACACAAGGAAAAAGCTAGCACAGGATATCAAATATAATAGAAATTATTAATATTTCTCAATGTATTTGGAGACATAACTAAAAATGTTACCTACTTCGGCTGTCAATATCCTGCTCAACCTTGGATGAAAGAATTTTGAGCTCATGTTCTTCCTTTGGCGGATGCCTGCCATGAAGATGTCTTGCAAGCGTAGCTGCTTCTTCCAACAAAGATTTTATTGGTTTGTCTATGGAAAGAAAAAACGAAGCATCTTATGAGAAGACTTATTTAACCTAGAATGGGACAGTTGATTTTCAACATAGGAGTATTTCATAATAGAGCCTAAAAACTAGATTTATTTGTCTGAACCATGAATTAATACTAATATTGGGATGTGTAGCGAGTTTTTAAGCTTTTGAGAAAAATAACGAGGTCAAAATAGGTATTAATGAAAATGTACATTATACATGTTGTAAACGGTGAGAATATCAAGACAGAATAGGAAATTACCATCATTATCATTATCATCAACGGTTTCTTTTCTGTTGCAGGTTCAGTTTAGTAAAATGCCTCCATTTTCCTCTATCCTTCCACCATTCTTCCTCCTTAATCACTTCCCTTTTTCTGCCCTCACATAGACACTTTTTGTTATTTGCTCCTCCCATTTCTTTATTGGTCTTCCTTGTGGTCTTTTCCCTACATACTTGATCTCCATTATTCTCTTTGGTATTCTCTACTTTTCCATCATTACATGACCAGACCATCTCCACCTTTCTTCCTCTCCTATATCATGTTTTCCCTTAACCCCCACTCTTGCCCAGACAACTTGATTCCTAATCCAATTTTGACTCATGACAGTTAATTTGCTTTTCACAAACTTGATTCACATGGCCTTAACTTACCTTGTCTTTCTTACATCAAATGTCTGTTTCTGCTTCATATGTGACTATGGGTACAAAGTATGCCTTGTACAACACTTCTTTACGCTTCAAAAGCACTTCTCTTATCCATAGCAGGTCTCTTACACACCTATAGAACACCCCCTGCTGTCCTCTTCTTATTAGATCCTCTATCAGTGTGGTTACAGGAATTCCCTGACTTTTCCATGTTTTTCAGATCTAAATTTAATTATTTCCATGATTATGTTGTACCTCTTTATTTAACTGTAAGCTACCAAGTATAGATGGACCGAATGACCAACATGGTTGAACTAATATCATTTATCCCTGAACTGTACGAATGAGTATGTTGACAAAGGTGTCAGTTTCAACTCTAGTTTCCTGGTGATGGGGAAGTTTTGGCTCAAATCACGTCTGGGTGTTATAAAGAGTTTTATTCTTAAAGGTGTCCTACTGTCCCTCCACAAAAAAGTGTGTTCATTTTCTTCAAATTAACCAAACTAGTATCTTAGGGGAAACATCCCTCCTCTATGGGTAAATATCATTGAGTTTTAGACCTTAAGAGAGAGAAGGGGGGGTGGGGGGGGAGACAGAAGTATGTTAGTTGATAGTGGGGCTAGTCCAAAGTGCTCTACATACTCAACTATCAAGTTTAGCCAACTTGTGAGCAGAATATCTTATAGATTAAGTCACTTTTCTGTACAGCGGAGGATGCCCTACCCATCTTTCAAGTCAGAGTTAGATAATAACAGCACAGCGCCGGATGGTCAGGTATATGATAAGGGTTATAGTGTCAAAGATGAGTCAGGGCACAGACTGCTGAGTAGGGACATTGACAGAACAAGTACCTTTTTCCAAACTCCTTCAATTAGTTCTAAATCCTTCATCGCATTCTACACTAGTAAACTACCTAATTAATATATTTTGAACAATAAACCAGATTAAACGAACCCCACAATTATTTGCCCCTACCTTTCCATTTCACCAAACCCATTCTGACACAAGAGGCCCGACAGAGGGCGGTTAGTATCAATATTATAGTAGACCACTCTACATTTTTACATTATTATTAATGAACAAATTAAATTTATTGTTACCTTGTAGAAGATGTTGAATAGAATTTTCGATTGTACTGGGTATCTTAAGAGGCTTCGTTTTCATGATGCCTGGGTGACCTTTTGGTTTCATTGTGGAGTTTTCAATGCTTTGGACAACATTATTTTCAAGAACAGCTGACAAACTTGGCTTAGTGGCATACTAGACATGAGAACAATAATATAAAATATAATACATACTTGAATTAATTTTAATTTTTACTGTAAAATGTAACAAGTAGAGTAGTAAGTGTGTTCATTATTATAAATTATAATGTATGAAACATAAAAGTAAACCTAGGCTGTCAGTATTTGTAGAACTAATTAGATTAGAGGTGGTAATACGTTTCACCCGCCCCATAATATGCTTTTTTTCTTTCATAATGGTTCAATATTTCTATTTTTTTACCAATAAAATGATTCACACACAAGAATATGTAAAATCAAATTACTCCAAGGTTTAAAAGCTTTAAATAAATATAATATTTTCAAACAAAGTTTGCTAATAAAACAAATATAAAGTTTAGTGAATTGTCTCAGGTATATTTTTCATATTCTTCACTAAGAGAAACTAGCTACATTTGGTAATTTGGTAAATATGTTATCAATAAAGAGTTGAACTAACGGAATAGATTGCATTTTGACAAGGAAACTCATCACTGCTGTAGGAACAGGGGTATAGATTAAAACATCCGAGTGGAAAACTGTGAATAACTTGCATATGAGTACTTAATCTATATTAATAAAATTTATATTTCATTTGGTTGTCTGTCATATGAACATTGTGTGATATTATAACTAAAACTGTATACAGTAAACAGTAGCAAGTAACAGATTTTTTTAAGATCAATAGATTTCAATAAAGAGTGATTGTATTAATACTCTTATTTTGTGTTTTACTAACCCAATAATTTCAGTTAAAAAAAATAGTAGACTTTGGGCATAGTGAACAAAATATTTGAGCCCATAGAGATTCATTATAACCAGAGTTGACTGTACTTAGTGTTTTGTCATTCATCTCAATACTTTACCAAAAAATTTTTTTGTTCGCATTGACTTTTGGGAACGGTTCTACACCTGTGATCAGTACAGCTAGGCATAAGTTAGAAGCAGATACAACAGGTTTTTCTCTTTGAGGTGACACAAACAGCTTTTCAATCCTTACAGTTTTCTTTTTAAAGATGATGAAAGCAAATTTTGTTTTTTATCATCACATACAGTCACTCCCCAAACACTAGAGTAGTGAGTTAGCCAATGCAACTAGTGAATACTTTAAATCTTATTTTTGGAAAATGAATGTTCTCTATTATTACAATTTGTGTTAGGCCCACTAAATAATTTAATTTAACTCTCAATGCACACCTTGTCGCAATCACAGATATACTGTCTGCTACAGACAAGTTTATTTTTGAAAACATAGATGTGAAAAAATCTTACAACCAAGTAGCTGTAAAACTTTGATTAAATTTATTTTCTGGAATTTAACACTTTTTAAAGGAGAACATATTTTCCTGTAGTAAACTCAAAATTAGTCAATTTTGTTAAATCAATTCAAGATTTTAGGTTAAGTTTAATTTAAAAAAAGGTGCGCTTTTTATTCTTCTTCTTCTTCTTCTTCATTTCCAAACCTGCCATACTCACTCCTATTCGAGAGATGGGGCAGTAAAGGCAGTTATTTTATGCAAAAGTGATGCGAACAGCCAAAGAGTGAGCCTGCTACCGCAGCATGAAACTAAAATAGCAGGAAAGTACAGAGATAACTGTTTGTAACAAGTGAGTAGAACTAGAGAGGAGGTTTGAGGAGGTGCTAGAGCAAGAAGGATGGGGAAAGAGAAACGAGGAGGGTAGAGGAATGTTGGAGCTATGTGCAAGAAATAAAATGAAAATGGCAAACAGCTGATGTAAGAAGAAAAGAGAAAGCTATAAGATAACTAGATACAGTTGGGATGGGGAGCAAATGTCGGTGATAGACTACTTTATCATGGACGAAGAAATGAAGAAGTATATAGTAAACATCAAGGTAATACCAAGTGTGTACTATGGTAGTGACCACAGGTTGTTGGTGGCAGACATAAAGGGATGGGAATGTAGGAGAAAGATAGAAAGACAAAAAAGAAGAATAAGGGTGTGGAGGTCAAAAAATGAAGAAGAGAGAGAGCTGTATCTAAGAAAGGCAAGAAGCCAAATACCCAAGGATGAGATGCAAAGTGTAGAAGTTGAATGGGAACGGTTCAAGAACTGTTTAGTTGGAACTGCAGAGGAGGTATTTTTGAGGCCAAGTAATAAGAGGAAGTGGAAGGAGACACCCTGGTGGAACGACAGAGTGAAGGAAGCAGTAGAAGAGAAGAATAAAGCATTCAGAAGGAGTTTTAAGAATAAGAATGAGGAAACAAAGGAAGAATATAGGGAGAAGAATAATAGAGTGAAATGAGTTATAGGTAGGATTATATACAAAATGGACATACATGCTGTAACAAGATGTGGACGGAAGTAAGAAGGTGTTATATAGTCAAGTAAGAAACAGGAGAGGGAAAAGACAAGAAGTTAGAATTATGGATGAAGAAGGAAGAACATTGAAGATAGGATAGTAAGAAAAGGAAATATGAATTAGATATTTTGAGATGTTCAACCCTGAGGAGGAGAGGAATGAGAGTGAAACAGAGGAGGAGGAATAAATAGCATAAGAGGAAAGAGGTCCAACATGAAAAGAGGTGGAGGACACAAAAGTGAATGAAACAAGGAAAAGCACTGGATGTGGACAAACTTACGGTGAAACTATAAGAGATGCAGGTGAAGTAGGTATACAATGGCTATACAGGATTCAGAGAGTGGTTTGGAAGGAGAACAAGATACCGGAAGATTGGAAAAAGGGAGTTAAAATACCTATTTTCAAGAAAGGAGACAGGAATAGGTATACAAATAATAGTGGAATAACGCTGATGTGCCACTGTACAAAAATATATGAAAAGATACTGAAACGAGAATAAGAAACAGCGGTGCATTCATAGGGACCACAGTGGTCTGGACCCACCAATCATTTTTTGAACATAAAAAATATTTATTTTCTCTTACTTTTAATTTTATAATATATTTTGTAAAAAAACCCATTAATATGAAGTGGAGCAACATTCTCTATACACAGTGAATTAATAAATTCATTATATAATATTCCAGTCCCAAGAGGATTCATTACTTGCTGCAATAATCACGTGACTGTACCAGCGCTCGAAACTCCAATGACTAAATGGAGAAGCTAGCATGAGCCAGCCCCTCTCTGATAAGCCTTGTCGTCCAGTGGGAAATATCTCTCAAGGTAATTCCACTCTGCACTCAACAGTAGTTCATCGGGCCAGTCTAGGTGAACCCACAACTTGATAAATATGGTTTATACTTTGTTTAAATGTGTATTAGTGTGTGTTAAAGACCCAATAAGTAAGGTAATGCGTGAAAGTGATTAATTAAAATTAATAAAGTGGATTACTATTAAAAACTCCATCTTTTAGATTAAAAAATGCAAAAATAAACTTGAAATTAAATGGTTAGGAACACATCAGCCAAGCGACATAACATTTATGCAGATGGATGGCAAGAAAAAAAGAACATTTTCTGATGTGTGGTTTGGTAAACAATAATTGTGTTTAACTATGAGTGAAGAAAAACCGAGCTTATTTTGTTTTTATTGTTAATTAATTGGTTTGTACAAGTCTAATGTCATCACTTGGTAAGTTTAATTCAAAACCTGTATTAGTTTATTATTTCTGTTTGTAGAATTGTTTAAAATCAATAAAAAAAACTTTATGAATTTAATCTAATATGATAACATGTGGGAGGAAAAATCTTTACTGATAAACTTTGACCTTGCCCCACCAAAAATAAATATCACACACTGCCACTGATAAGAAATAAAGTGAAAGGAAGGTGGAGAGAAGAACAGCACAGATTTAGTGAACAGAGGTCTACAAAAGACTAAATCTTTGCCATACAACAGCTGATGGAAAGAAGGTATGAATATGGGAAAGACTTGGTAATGGTATTTATGGATGTGGAGAATGCATATGATAGTGTGGATATAAACTAAGTTTGGAAAGCGATGAAGGATGGCCAAGTGGAAAGAGGAGTTGTAATGAGAGTGAAAAGCATGTAAATGAGCATAACAAGAGTTTTGTTAGGCTGGGAACTGGGAGGACAAAGAGGTTCCAAATAAAAATGGAATGAAGCAGGGGAGTGCCCTTTCATTATTACTATTTGTAAAAGTAATGGAAATTATCATGGACAAAGTGGCAGGAAGACTCGAGGAGGAAAAGATGAAATCCATGATGTCTGATGATGACTTGATGGTATGGGGAGAAAAGGAAGAGGCAGTAAAGGAACAACTACAAGGATGGAAAGAGGAAGTGAAAAAGTGTGGAATTAAATTTAGCATGGCAAAGTGTGAAGTGATGGTGATGACAAGGAAGAAAATAAGGCCTACTAAAGCTATAAAGTTGCATGTAATTGAGATGAGAAAAGAGCAGAATATAAAATACCTCGGAAGCACGATTGAGGCAAAAGGTGAAAGTAAAGAGGATGTAATGAGAAGAGGACAGCAGAGAGAGTTGTTTTATATGTGTGTAAGAGACCTGCTATGGAAAAGAGAAGAACCCTTGAAGTGTTGTACAGGGCATACTTTGTACCCATTGTCACATGTTATACAGCAGAAACATGGACATTGAATGTAAGAGACTGGGAATGTGGAGGATATGGGAATGAGATTTGTAAGGAATATGTTGGAGGTCACAAGGAAAAACAAGATTAAAAATTAAGTCATCTGGAAAAGAGTGGGGGTACAGGGAGTATATGAGATAGGAGAGGAAGCAAGACTGAGATAGTATGGGCATATAATGATGGAAAAAGAGAGTATAACAAAGAAAATGTTGGCAATGAAGTAGGCCTATATAGGAAAAAGACTACAAAGGAGACTAAGAGAGAGATGAGACGAGCAAATAAGAGAAATTGTTCAAATGAGAGAAGAGTGGAAGAATGGTAGAAAGATAGAGGAATATGGAGGCCTTTAACTAAACTGACATGAACACAGGCTGGAAACAGTTGTTGATGATGATGATGACTCAAACACAATATTATCCTTTAGAGTCTACTTTATTGGAGCTATTTAAAAAAAAATTGTTGTGTTATTTATTTAAATGACCAATCACACACACCAATCTAGGCCTATACACAAATGAATGGATCTCAAATCATATAATATTTTATGGGCTATAGTGTGCGCTGGGGGTGGGATTCTTTATTTGTTTCTTTGTCAAATTATGAAATATTTAATGTTTTCTAACACTTACACGCACAACATATGTAAATTTCTGAGTATAACAAAACAAATGTTGTAAAATAATTTTAGATCGTTAAAAATATTCTTAAAAAAACTCATCTAATTGCTATTTTGAAACACATTTAGAATTGGTTCACACTATTTGTTTGGTTATACTCAAAAAGTTATGTTTGATGTTGTGTATAAAAGTGTTAAAAACATTAGATTTCTTTTAATTTTTCCACAATATTTGTTTTGTTATAGTCGGAAACTTGGCCATGACTAAGAGTTTAATGTACTCCCAAGACAAAAAAATTCCAAATTACAGGTTTAAAAAATGTATGACCACATGGTATATTATTGATATATTTAATCTATTGTGAAAAAATCTCTATAGTCAAAATATTTCAAATATGACAGAGCTATTAAGAGAGAATCCTACTGTTATAGCCTTAACATTATCTCTTACTAAGAATTGTAATGATAGATTTAAATAAACAAGTTTGACTGTAAAAAGTTTGTAGAAAAGTTTTATACATTTTCTTTACAAATTCATCCAAAAATAAAGACAAAAAAGTAAACCTAAAAACAATATGGCTTGGAACTATTTTTGATGTCTGGTTGTCCAGTTGAATTTTTCAAGCGAAGGTCCGGCTCCAAATTTAGCCTATTGCGGTAATTATTTTTTAGGTACACCATGTATGAAAAACCACTCTTACAGAGATATGTTGTTGAGAAAGTCATCATAAACTTGATGGCATGGTCAGCGATATGAGGAAACTCGTTTAGCCTTTGAAACAAAAACTCTGCCAAAGAAGTTTTCTTGAGACTGGATTTGAGGGTTTCATCACAAGACAGTTCAATAATTTCTTTTGTTGGAAAAAGAAGTTTGGTAGACTGGAGTCTTCCACTATAGAAAAAGGGTCTTGCATCCAGAACTCGCTCCCTAAATTCTCAGGAAAATATTCGCCAAAGTCTTCAATCAAACCCAGACAATCTCTTATGTAGTTGACAACAGAATCATGAAGCTCAAGTTCATTTTCTTCTGCGGAATTTTCTAAAGAAGGAAAGAATTACAGCTGTCCCTTCAAAACTTATTTTGTTGCAAATTGAAGTTTCTTTTTTTTGGGCATGAGCCATGAAGGGTGTTTTGTGTTTACCCTGCAGACCTTTATTCAGATCATTCAGTCGCTGAAATACGTCAGCTGCAAAAACTAGCCTGCAGAGCCACTGCTCATTTGTAAATCTGTAACTAAACTCACAGTTGCTGGCAGAAAGGAAAACAACTTCTTATCTGCATATAACCTAAACGGGTAGTAATGATAATAAACGTCTTGTCTCATTTCATACAAATGAACAAGATAATTTCATTTGGAAAGCCACCTTAACATGCATTATATATTTGAATAACAATGTCATGAATAGGCTGATATATAATACATAAACATAAATAGATTGTAACTAATTAATAGATAAACATCACCACACTATAGCTCTACAACTGCGTTGCGAGTTTGAGTAATATTATTGAGAGAGAAAGAGTATGTCACTAAGTCATGACTGTTCAGGAAATATGCTCAAATTACTCTAAAAATGAGTAAGATAACTGCTAACATTGAAGGTGTCAAGAGGAGGGCTGAAATCAGTCTCCAGCCAAGAGCAAATAGGGGGGAAAAATGGGTGGAAATAATCAGATAACGGTAAAAGCCAACAAATAGGGTTTTTCATGAGTTCCTTGTCATTTTGACAACTTTCTCTTGGGAGCTGCTTATGTACCCCCTGAAAGGTGCCCGCGTACCCCAGTTTGAGAACCGCTGTCCTAGTGTAAGCCTATGTATTAGGCGTCCATAAGTCTAGGAGGTTGCTAAACAAGATCATTTTATAATTCCCCCCCCCTTTAATGTGTATGAAAAAATAGTGGGCTACCATTTAAACAATGCTAACCACTTTGTTAAGATCCAAGCTATCTTATTTTACAAAAATAATCACTTCACATACACAAGTTGTAGAGATAGTCCAATAGACCCACTTTTGTCCAATTTACCACCATGTACATTTACTGGTTGGGTTAGATAAGCCGACTCCCTGGCAGACAACGCATAGTTATCATATTCTATAGCAGTGATTCCTAAACTTTCTTGACTCGCGAACCCTTTCACAAACATCTGAGTTGCACGAACCACCTGATAAATATTCATAGACACACACTTAATTTTATACCTAATTTCTATGAAATTTAGTTATTAATTGTAATAAAAATGTTTAATACCTTTAAATTAACCTAAGTTACTATAGCTTGGTAGGTGCTTTGGGATACCCTACTAAATATAATGAAATAAAAGTGAAGCTACTTTAAGTAAAGTTCAAATAATTATACGTTTGTTTTAAAAATTAAAAGTGAAATTAAATAAGTACTGTAATAAATTTTCTTATCTTTGCTGTCACAAGACTCGTATTTATCACATTTCACATGTTTTTAAAAGTGGTACTGGAAATTGCTGCTTTGACATAACTGAAATATCCTCCTTTAAACACAAAATTCCATACTGATTTAAGTTTAAAAATTGCTAACAAGTTTTAACAGCTACTCACCTCGGATACGCTGACTTTAGATGGCACAGAGCTTTAAAGTCAGGAACCAGAGAGGATAAATAAATTATCAAGTCACTTTCAGCATTGAGCCTGTTTCTGTATTTATTTTTTAAATAAGCATTAAAAAAAATTCTCACAGAAATACATAGAAGAAAATGGTAACAAAGCTGTAATAGCTTTAATCTCTAAAAATGAGAACTCCTCCTTTAAACTTAACCAGAAATCAATTTTTGATAAAGATTTATAGCTTTCCTTTAATTAAAAATCAGTGAAAATTTCAAGGACCTGCTCTTTTTCACTCAAGTTTAATGTGGAGGATTTCAAAACTGCTGTCTCTTCCAGGGAATTGTGTCCAGTTGTTATTATTGGACATGGCTGAGAAATATTCGCTGAAGGTTTATCCAAGTCCCTTCAAGAGTTCTATAAACACATTATTTACAATTTTACTTATACTGTTCATATGTTTACAAACAAATACATTGTGAGCACACAGTGATCGAAAGGAAGTTTGCATTGTTTTTCAGGGAACATCGAACTTAAGGCCCCGGCATAGACTCCATATCCATAGGTCTGTAGTCCGTACTCCGTGTTCCTGGTCTATAAGAAATTCTACTCGCGATCACAGAGTCAATATCTGTAACCACATGACCATTTCAATCAATGAGAAAGTAAAAGATTTTGCCCAAACAAATAATTCGAAAGAAAATTGTCTACAGCAAGAAGCGAGCGCCAAGCAGTCAGCTGAACATAATCTCAGAAATAAAGAAACCAAAAACAACTTTGTTGAGAAAACTTACAGTATATACTAAACTGTAGGTTAAGTATGATAAAAAAAATGTATATTTATAGCTCTATTATAACTATGGTATCAAACTTAAAATAAATGTTTGCAATAGGGTGAAAATGAGAACCTGGTAATTTTCAGAAAACATTTTCCTAGAAGCTGCTCTTACTTCGATTTTTAGAAAAATGTTTATGAAATAGCTCCACGATTAGCCATCTTTTCATTTTGTATGCGTTTCCATAGCGATGGATCGTCCCAATGCCATTTGTTCTTTTATTTCAATGCTCATGGACATATTTACTCGGCTGTGATTGGTAGTCGGTAGAAAGTTAAAGTTGGACACCTTCTATGGAGTAAGGACTTACGGATAAGGACTTTGTGGCCCATGCAATCTGATATTGTGCCATCAATTTATTATGGACCACAAACCTACGGATACGGAGATAGGCTGTATCCAAAGTCAAGTACACTTGACTTGATGCAGTCTTGATAATTTTACACTTCGCGGTTTTAATAGTGAAGACTGCATCAAACTATTAGAACAGCAACACACTTGGACGCTTCCTACCGAAGAACTTAGAAACTATCTAAAAGCCATCTATTAACTCTAATGAAAACAAAATATTTGTGTAAGTCGGTGCTCAAGCAGACGAAACGATAATACTAAAACAATTGCCAGTCAAACACCGCACCAACGCCGCAAGAAAACCGCATGGCTCGTACTCTCGTATCCATGGTTACCAAGACTTCGAGAAAACTGCATCGGTCTAGTCCACGACTATTCGGACAGATCTACACTTGGTCACGTGATTGCCAATGCAGCTATCAACGCCACGAGTCAACGCGACGCCACATAAGTAAACTATTCGGATACCGCCTCTGTGTCGGGGCCTTCACAAGTGAAGCTTTTTGACTGTACATTTGTTTTCTAATAATCTAATAAATTACAAATCATTTTTATTGTTTGGACTACAAAATTCATTCTTTTCAAAATCAGCGGGACTAGAGTGGTCTTTATTTTGATCTAAATAAACCAATTCTAAATACAATTTTATTTTTAAACACAGGAAGAAAATAAACGCTAGCTTTTATCAACCCACCTTTCGAAATTCTCTTAGTGCCAGAAATAAATTTCTTTTCAAAATAATATGGAAATATTTCCCTTCCATTGGATTGCTGTGTAGCTTTTTAAATTTCAAATGAGATGTTTATACATTAGCAAATCCACAATCCGCATGAGTCAAAGATAACAGTTACATAGAGTTAAATTGTATATATGACCCAACTGACATGATTTTCTGAGTTTAAATTGTAGTTTCTCAAATAGCCGCAAGACGCTATAATCACCACTTAACAACTAAATAGCCCTTTATATCTTTTAGACTCTGATAAAGCCTAGTAAGCCACTGAGATCTCATGTTTTATTTGACCATATAAGATAGATTGCAGAACTAAGTCTATAAAATATACTACCCTCATTTTAAGATAAACTTAACAAATCTTTCAAGTTCAACTTATCTATGATGAATTAAGCAAGTTTTATCTCCCTTATCTATGGTCTAGTTTAATCTGCCACCATTGCACCAACACTCGGTCGATACCTTTTATCTATGCTCAATACGTCAAAGTTCTCAGTCCAAAAACATGGATCAAGAAATTGTTTCACTACTCAAATTTACTTCTCAGGCTCAATTGACACACGAAGGAAATTCTGCTACTATATCACGCAAACTAAGACATTTGTGTATTCTAACTGATGACAAATATGCTTTCATCTATTTTTTGCCCAAGAGTGATGACAATCCATCAATTCTGACAAAACTTTGGCAGAGTTCATGTAAAGTTAACAGGTAAACAATAAAATATCTAATAAAGGATAAGCCGATTTGGTGGCCGAATGGTCTTAGACGCTACTCTCGCAATAGTCTAGACCTCTGATGACGGAGAGATTGAGGCTCAAATCTCTTGTCAGGAAAAACAGGGTGGTTATTTCGACATCGCTTTTTCGCACAAATGCGGATACACTCTTCCTTTTACTTAAAATCACTAGCGTAAATAGTACATACTAAGTGTACATGGCCTATAATCCAAACTGTCCTAAAATACGGTGCTAAAATAATAATATAAGGTAATGTAAAGGCCTACGTTGTATTTAGTCAGTTTTATTATGTTGGTAGCCAAACAATGACAGCAATAAAGAATATTAATTTTAACCCCTATTTGGGAGATAACTCTATTTCCTCTATCATACTAGACCCATACAAAGTAGGCTTATATCCTAGTCAACCTCTGTAGATAATTACTAGATAACTATAATATAATAATATTTAGCACTGCGTCTTACTACCCGTTCGGGTTATACGCTACTAGATAACTGAAAGTATCTAAAGAGTAAATATTAAATATACATAGCGGCCAGTGGAAAAGTGTTCCTTGTCTTTGGTATGATATCGAAGCAGCATAAATGCTGAACATCTGAGCACAAATAGAGCATAGACATTTTGGGGACTCACATTTGCAGGGTAAAATAACATTAGGCTACACATGTGTCGATCTTGTACAACTTGTCAGGAAAATTTGACTCTTATCCCCCCTCCTCCCAATTTTTTCTCAAGATATACACAATTACTCTATTTTGAGGTGATAATACAGTAACACACATAAACTAAACATACAACTTAGTGCACATTTATAACAAACAATGATATTCCTCCAGTAGAATAACTCTCTCCTTTTAGTAGGATCTGCTTCTTCTGTGGATGCTACAGAAGTTTTCTCCCATCCTCAGGGGGTTTGGATGATAGTACATGGAGTACACTGTACAGCGCTCCAAGCAAGCTTTAAATAGCAACCAGCCTCACTGGCTCGTTGGATCATCAAGTTTAATGTTTCTAAATTAGTTTACTTTTATAGGTTCTTGTAGCATAGTCTGCTGCACTATTTATTTTACATGACATCGATAAATCATTAAATTAAAACACAAGTTTCTAGTTCACTGCTCACAAACACAATAATATTCATCAACATATGTTTTGCCATGTCATGGATTACAGATATCACAGCACTCTCAAGGTATTAAAGTTAAGGTTCAATCACTGAACATTCCATCAAGGCTGTACCTGGAGTTTCTTGGCTGATATTTCCATGGAGTTGGCTTGAGATGGGGGAAGGGACTCACAACAATATGATTTCGCTCTCAGAGGGAGGTGGGCAACAGATTGAGATTAATGACTCAGCAATTTTGCCTACACCACGAGCCCCATATTTTATGCCTACCGATACATTTTTTATTTCTATTTAAAACTCGATTAATTTTATCACCCTTTTTACTTATTATTTAATAGATAGCATAGGTACTTTCTGTGACTTTTTAACTAGTCTGATGTAATGGATAAGTGGGACCTGAACTGGGAGAAGGTACACAAAATATCATCCATTTAAGGGACTTTTTTCAAACAAAATAGGCCTAGACCTATTCCTTTTTATACACCTAATATATTTTACCTAGTGATTAGAAAGGAAAAATTGTAACTCACCTAAATCACAGGTATCTAATTTGTCGGCAATATTATTTTGCATGACCGGAAAAGTGTCTTACCCCCAAACACATGGCATACCTTAAACTATTATTCCAAATAATAATTATTGTTTTTTCAACCACTCTAATAATATATATTTATTACCTTTAGGCTAGTCTATTTCTGTAATACTTCACTGTTAAGTAAACTATAACCAGAGCCTGACTTTACTTCCTTTTTATTTATATTTATTTTTGAGATGATGCATTGTTTGAAATCAACTTGGAGGAATNGGGGGGGGGGGCTCTCTTCCCTTTATGTAGCTTTAATTAATTCAAAAGGACCACTGACCAGTATTAAATTTGCCCATATTTGTATGTCGACAGTAGGGCTGATCTTAATTAAATTGCAGAATGTGCATTTCACCAGCTATTTATTTTTAATAATGATGCAATCACATATTCAGTGACTAGATATTTTCCCTATCATCATCATCATGTTTCTCTATTGAATAGTAATTGATAAAAATTAACCTAAAAATCCAAAACTATCTATGATTAAAAAATCTGGCTTTTTTTTACTTTTTTCCAAAATGCTTTATACTGGATCTACTCTTAATAAATTCAAATAACACATCTGGTAATTTGTTTCAGATTGGTCTTCTCTGAGGATGGAAATCATGTGCTAGTACTCCAGGAAAGTGGAGCACTACAAGTTCTGGAGGTTGGGACGTCAGTGAAAACCCTACTGGAAGAATCCGTTCTGGACATCTCTAAAACGATGTCCAAGGGCAACATAGGTAATTTAATTAATATTCCTGTTCAAACTGGTCAGATCTATTATCCAAACCATTCTTGAATTAAACTTTTTGCTTTTGTCTGCTAATCAAAATCACCAACTTTCTAGTCTATTATGATCAAGATATGTCTATTTTTGGAAAAATTCTAATTAACACTGTATAATTTATTTGTTATTATTGTAGCATTATCTAAGATAGTCAAAACAATAAACTAAATGGTTTAATTCACTAACATAGCACAGTAAAATTTCCTTCAGCAAACACTTCTGAGTAAAGGATCTTTCTTTTTAACAAACCGTTTAAGTTTTCCCAGCAAAATAACATGGGCTCTTACAGGGAAACAGCCTCCCAATAACAGACAGGAACGATTTTTAGAGACAACACACATTTATGCAGAACAATCTCTAAATACCGTAGAAAAATTGTAAACAATAGTTCATTTGACTGTAGTCATGTCAGTCTTTGTCTAGTTGGTACTTCAAGGTTATACCTGCCACCCCTTCCGAGCCATCAGCGGAGGGCTGTTCCAGCAGTTGTCTGTGTTTGTGCACACATACTGTATACACTACGGAAGGCCTACTGTTCACATTTCATTTCATTTGTGTATTGTTTTGTGTGCTATACAATATGGAAGTTACAGTATAAACTACACAAAATATTTATTCATTAAGTTATCCTGCATACTGTAGGCTACTCCACAGTGCGGTAATTGGCTTGTACAGTGCACTAATTGGATTGTTGTTAATATTCACATTTAATAGGTTTATTTAGATTATACTATGTTCAAGAAGTATTATTTAAAAAATAAATTTTTCCAAATATTTTTATTTGTAAATATTTATGATATTTTTCCACCTATTAAAATAACAGACATCTTTTTGATCCTGGAATGTGTCTCCTATTTAGATATTTCATTGTACCAATGTGGTGTAAGTATTGGCATAAATATTACATTTTGTATTTTTTAACAATGAAAAAATAACATTCCAAATTACTGATTTTTTAAAAATGAATTTAGTAAATGATTAGTAATTTTTTGTTTTTTGTTTACTCTTTTGTGTTATATACATCCCCATCTATGGTAGAAGTGGAAATAAAGTAGCCCCATGGCTTCTTTGGTGCTGACTGACAGCTCACAACTGACAGCTAAAAGCTTTGAAAAGTTACCAGACAAAATTATGTATCCCTACGCCAAACCATATGATCTGCAAAAACATGTGTTTAGCAGCTGTCACTTCTGACGCTCAAAATATAGGTATTATACCTAAATGTTGACTGTCAGAAGTCAGTTGTGAGCTGTCATGTCAGTCAGTACCAAAGAAGCCATGGGGCTACTTACTGTAGGTTACAGCTAGTAAAAGTTACCAATTTACTCTCAAGTATCTGAATGTTGTACAGTTTGGTCTGACATGAATACTGTTGAGCCTGTAACATTCTGCTCATCATACCTGGCCCTCTTAGTGAACCACCGCTGGCTGGTTCAGCTTAAGTGGGTTGGCTGCCAACATATGTTAGTTTTAAACACAATTGAGATGATATGTGTTGGTGCTGCTATGTGTAGAAAGACTGCATACTTCCTCACATCCTTAGGGGATGTTCGTATCCTTTTAAAAGCCAATCGTGTTAAGGTTATGCTAATTTAAATAAATATCAGTAAATTGCTTACTTTCATATCCTCTTATTGGAACATGCCAACGTCGGCGGTGTTATTGGTTTGGATTACATCTATTTAAGTACTGACAACATATCAGGGCGTTCAAGTATTATGTAAGCACATTTTTGACCATTTTTACCCCCTCCCACTCCCCCCCACCCTTGTAAGCAGAAATAAAAGTTGCTGTATGAGCCCCCCTTCCCCTCTTGATTATGTTCACCTATGCTGGCGGCCGGGGTTCGATCCCCGGTCCCGGCAAAGATTTATCTGATTACCAAACCCTTCCTTCACCTCTGACAAGACATCTTGTGAATGTGAGGAATGCCAGGTCTCCACCGTGGTTCGGATTCCACGTTAAACTGTAGGTCCTCCATTTCATCTCACAATCACCCTACCATTACACATTAGCGTAAGTGCGTATAACCCGAACGGGTAGTAAGACGCGGTGCTAATAATAATAATGATTATGTTCACAGTCATAATCATTCTTTTTTCATGCAATTTTATGTATAGCCTGAACAGGTAGTAAGATGCGTTGATAAAAAATTAAAAATTCCTGCAATTTATAAATTGCTGGTAATTATTAACATAAAGCTGTAAATTAATATTGCAAAGTAATTTACAATTAACACTGGTATACAATTAATTTAAATTTATTGAACAGGTAACATTAAAACAAGTTAAATATTATATAAGTTTAAAAATCCAGTTTAATTTTAATTGAAGATATATAAATGTATTAGTGAATATATGAATATTAAGTTTTATAAAAAATACACCCTAAGGCCCAAACTTCATTTAATCCGATGACCAAGGTCCTTGAATCCACATCTCAACACTTTCAATTATTATGTTTCTATATGTGTGTGGAAGGGGGGGAGGGAGGGGTGCTGGAGGGCAAGGTCACTCAAGCTTTGGCTTACTTCCATAGGCTTCTCCACCACTTCCTTGAATAGCCACTCAGCATGTTCCTTGCTCTCAGAAGTACAAACCGCTTGCAATACACCCTCCCACAATTTTGTCTGTCTTTCTCTGTCTTGCGTAAGCATTGTTCTGACCCCCTTCTCCCTTGTCAGCAAAAATAAGCAAAGCTGGGAACCCT
>CABFVX010002278.1:53041-73892 GCA_902151425.1 Timema shepardi | reverse complement strand
ATATATATATATATATATATATATATATATATATATATATATATATATATATATATATATATATATAACTTTATTGATGTTTAGATTTGCCATTATCCTAGTATAATAAGTTTCATATATGAAAGCATAATTTACTTATATTTCATGTTATTATTTATACTAGGCCTATGTTTATAATTATTAAGTATTATTTGTAAATATAAGTGGTAGAGAACCTTAACTGCTACCAGAGGGCTACTCCTTGGAAGATGGTGGATTGGTGGGAAATGTTCCACAGCCAGGGAAATTTGGGGTCACCGATCCCAGCATACTGACAGTGTCTGATGATGGGACATTGGTGGGGATTGCAGACAAGTCTGGTAATGTGTACCTTGGACAATTTTCGGTTCACCACAAGGTTGTTAGGTGGGTGATAACATTTTACATGTTAAACTTTATCATACCATATCTATTTAAATCTATTTTGTTAGAAATCATATACATCCATTACTAATTCCAACCTGTGGCCTAGGTCACTTTTTTATTCAAGCTATATATTTTCCACTGCCGGCTTGCTAGGCCTGTCATAACTTCATATGCCTTATAATCTAACTTAAGACTATAAGACACAACATCTAGTCCCCGCCTGTTAATTCATCAATGTGAAGGAGTAAACCCACATCTTAGAGACCCTTAGCCCAGTAGACAAACATGCTACCAACTGAGCTAAAGTGTTGAATTGTTAGAAATCACTAATTGATGATGATATGTAAAGTTTGTTAAATATATGTTTCTGTAGTTTCAATTGAAAGTTGTCTAGTGAAATGTAGTGCATGTGTTTTAATAAAGAGTTGACCAATGAAATCTAGTATTTGTATTGTTTTAGTGAAGAGTTGGCTAAATATTTGCAGTGTTGATGTTTTAGGGGGGAGGATGAGAAGAGTGTGATCTCAACTAGCTCTGCATCATCTCACATTTCTAGCAGAACAACATACAGTTCTCTTCTTCGGCCACAGTAAGCACAGGGGCTGTTTTATTTCCTCATAAAATCACTTTATCAATGTATAATGAATATCCTTTGTATTTAAACTTTAAATTAGGTTTTTTTTGTTGTTTTTTTCCTACTTGTTTGTCTGTTCCCCACACCCCTTCATAGAAGAACAAACGTAGGGGGAGATTTATTATTATTATTATTTAGTGAATTATTAGTGAAAATGGGTGACCTGGTGGTCTAGGGGTAAGGTGTCAGACTTCTATGCTGGCGGCCGGGGTTCGATCCCCGGTCCCGGCAAAGATTTATCTGATTACCAAACCCTTCCTTCACCTCTGACAAGACATCTTGTGAATGTGGGGAATGCCAGGCCTCCACCGTGGTTCGGATTTCACGTTAAACTGTAGGTCCTCCATTTCATCTCACAATCACCCTACCATTACACATTAGCGTAAGTGCGTATAACCCGAACGGGTAGTAAGACGCGGTGCTAATAATAATATTAGTGAAAATAAAGGTTTAGATTGATTAACAATCAATAAAGCCACATCGTGTGGGGCTATAAACAGGGATGTGGAGTTAGCGTTGGAGTCAGAAGCAATTTTGGATGGAGTCGGTGTTGGTAAAAATGTACAGACTCGGGCTTCAAACTAAAAACTTATAATATTTTCTAGTTATATACTTTTTTATTCTTTAGGAATAATATTTGCAATTTGGTTGACCAAACACAAATTCACATTTCATATGAAGTCTTCCATGTTGGAGCATTTTACTGCAGTAAATTTGTTATTACTAATTAATATACTTCTAGCCATTTCTGAAGTAGTCTGAGTCAGACGGTGCAAAATTAGAGGAGTCTTGAGTTGGAAGCATGGCTTACTGACTCCACAGCCCTGGTTGTAAACATTAAGGCAATGATTAGGTATGCACTATTTTCAAATATGAAAATGATAAGACATTCTTTATCGATGTGTGAGACTGTTTTCACAACACGTAAATTGTTATCCAGAAAGTTCATTCAAATAATAAATTATATCTCTTTCAAGCCTTAACAGTGCATCAACTTTATAACTGACATAACACACAAAAAGATTACCCTTGAAATTGTAAAGAGCTAAGGGTATAAAATCCCCCCGCCACTTGACATTCTTAGGTGTGCACACAGTAGGGGTTCAGGTGGGCCCAGGCCCTCCACCCCTTTATTCTTCTAAACCTATAAACAGAACTCCCTAACTGAATGAAATGTTCTCAAAATACAATAACAATATGCATATCTGGATTGTAGCAGAAAAAATGAAATGTACACACAGACATTTTTGATTTTTAACTTTAGCATTATCAGTATATATCAAAATATTCATACATTTTGTGTACAATAAGATCATAGGGTTTTAATTTACCTGTCTCAGTTAATTTTTTAATGCTTAGAAAGGTTTTCACTATGGCTAATGGCTATATACTGTATTAAGCTCATTTATGTTTGTGAGGTGCCAAATATTATGTTTTGTCCCTCCTTTAAACATTATGTCTGTGTACGCTCATCTTGAAAATTCTGACTGTCTCTAACATATACCACACCTTGATCAATGCACTTTACAGTAAAGTAAAAACTAGACATAATTCAAAAAATATAGTTAACATTTTTCCTAAATGTAAGTATAAATCTCATATACATTTTCTTGTTTTGCACACATAACTTAAGATTGGCAGACACTAGATTCTATACTATCAACTAAAATACTCTACTCATTTTAGATTTTCCAAAAATAAACTGCACTGTTCTGCTTAATTATTCCCATATTCCAAATCTATATCTTATAATCATTTATTTATTTTATAAATTTATTCATATATTTTTCTCTCTATTTGGTTGATTATAGTTATCTGTCTAGTAAGATTTCTGATTTTAATGTTAAAATTGGTACGTTAGTAATATCTATTAACCCGCCTCGGTGGTGTAGTTGGCTAACGCGCTAGTCGGGTTGAGCTCGACTGCCGAGGACGGGAAGATCGAGGTTCGAATCTCAGTCGGGTGAACTGGGGGCGGTTTTTCCTAAATGGTTTTCCACTCTCCCTCCACGCAAATGCGGGTTCATTTCCTCTAACTCAACCTTCCCAATCCATTAGCATAATTAGTACTTATAGCTTATAATCTGAACGGGTAGTAAGACGTGTGCTAAATCATAAAAATATCTATTAGTTTTATACTCTCTATATTTCTCTCTTTTTTCAATGTGTGTCACAAAGGAAAAGCTAATTCATCAATGTACATTTCCAACAACCCCCCTTATTTAAACTAAGAATGGATGATTCCACCCAACCACCTCAGATAATTGACGCCAATATAAATTACAAGTGAATGATAAGTATTATAAATTAAATATGAAGTTAATTACAGTAGTTTATTTAATACATAAATATTTAAGTTACAAAAATAACAGAAAATAAGATTGTATTAGTGGATGTCTGGATAATATTTCAGGGTAGCACCTGATGATGGACTCCACTGAGAAGTCACTGAAGGCACATTTCCGAATTCTAGAATGTATCATCCTTCATGGGGCACTTTATTAATAGAATATTCCAGAAACACTTTATTTGCCACCCTCCACGGGTAAAGATTTCACTTATCAGAAACACCATAATTGGTGGCCCTTCTGTGAGGCAACTCTTCCAAAATACCATAAAACTTTGAGATAAATATTTGAGACACTTAAAATCCTTCATTCATTTAAAAATAATGTAATTCCCCATTGTTGTTTTAATGCTTATATTGGTGTTTACAGAGATGACAGTGCATCTGTCCACTCAGCTGAGCAGCCTAAGAGAACTACATTATCTGCCAACATTGGCTGGAATAGCTACTTGACCTCCCTCGGCAAGTGTGAGTAGTCTAGCCACAGACAGAGTCTAAAACCACAGACAAATATTCAAACTAATACTGACACCAATAACTAACAACACCACATTCTATACCCCCATCAGTACACATATCACTAATACTCAAATTAACATCACTAATACTAACACATTGATATCCTTGAATATTGTTTAGAATGTAATTTGATTCTGGCACCGGTGTAACATTTTTGAGCATGACTGTTTGAATCTCATTTAGAATAAATTAAGTCGTCTTTGAAAGCAATAGGAGGCAAATGGGGAATAGTTTAAAGTGAACAGGCTTGATATGCATATGGGAAACAACAAAAACCACAAAATGTCAGAATATTTTATTTGTTTGGGTAGCTTTAATTGGTCATTAAAATTTTGAAATACAAAGTATAAAAGCATAACATTATGTAAACCATTAGCTTTATATTTTATTTCTATAATTTTTTTAAGAACACCAACACATTTGTTGTCAATAGTTCAAATTTCACCAGCATAGATCACAGTATCTTGCCACCTTTGTGTAAAGGTGCTAATGGGCACAATCGAGTAAAAATAATCAAGTGACTCGTTTGTGTTGTATAATCGTTGTACTTGATTCTTCCAGGATTGCTCGAGTAACTTTACTCAGACCTTGTTATTATTTTATTTTCTATTTTATTACCAGCTAAGTGAGAATCAACCTTATTGGCTGGACTGTTTATCATGTTCTTTCCATTTAAAAGACATAGTTCCTTAGAGGTCATTTTTTACCAATAGTTTCTGCTGCTTTACTAAAATGACCCTTTATGGTTTAAATATTTCACATGCATTTTTAATACAAAATTCTCACAGATATAAAGCACACAACCGAAAAGCATGCTAACTAAGCATATCACATTTCCGATTCTTTTTAAAAGTACTCGATGAAAGCTACTCGATATATTTTTTTACTTGGCACCTCGGCATTCGGCAGTCTTGTTTCTACAATCGCATACAACAAAACAAATTATTGTCTTTATTAATTTATTGATTATAATTTATCCTTAGTAAAATATGATTATTTATAAATTGAAACTAATTAGAGTAAATTACAAAATAGAAAAAAAAAACAGTTTTCACTTTTAAAAAGGCACAATTATGGTCAATTTCTTTAACACAAATGTAAAAATAAAAGTTTATTTTATTAAAAACAGCACAAAACTTTTTTTTTGTGAGACACTTCTTAAAACGCATACTTTCATATTGGCTGCATGCAATGTGAAACCTGAAATTAAGGGGGTGGAGGTCACTGTCAGTGTTGACTGCCTACTACAGGAAGAGATTATGGACTTGTTATTAGTATCTAATTCCATTGCAAGACTCCCGAGTAATGTTGTCCAACCGATTGCCACTGGACAATTCGCTAAAAATTACTCGAGTAATTTTACTCGATTACTTTTACTCGATTACTCGATTCTTAAAACTACTCCATTGTGTTTATCACTAGTATAAGTTGCATACATGTCTGCGATATTGTACAATAAGGTGTTATTTCACCAAATTATGGACACTCATAGAGTTTTCTATGTTGACAAAAAGATAAAAGAGCTAAAAATCTGAGCCTGGTACATTGAATGAAGAATAGGCTTATTCACATGTGTTTTAGCCTTCATTGTTGGTTTGTCACCTTCTCTCAATGCCCTTCTTCTTAAAAATACCCTCATTATTACCTCTGTAACTAAGTAGAAATAATAGTTTCAATATATAATATGCCCTCCTACCTCCTTTACCCAAAGAAATTATATGGGTATGCCAATTTAAGCTGCATTGTTTTTGATATAATGTGTCTACTTTTGCTAAAAACTTTTTTTTTCCTATCCTAGTTTTTTAATTCTCTTGCGGTATTTTAATTTTGTTAGTTACTACAAAATTAATTCATTGAATTGGGGTACATATCCATTAGAAACATGGACATTGGATGTATGAGAAGCCAGGAAAGTAAAGACCCTGGGAATATAACTTGTCAGGAGAATGTTTAGCTGTCACCAAGGGAAGCAGGATTAGAAATTAAGTGGTCTGGGCAAGAGTTGAGCCACAGGTATTACATGTGATAGTAGAGTAAGCAAGGCTGAGATGGTATGGCTGTGTAATGAGGATGGAAAATGAAATAATCCCAAGGAGTATGATGGAGATAAAGTACTTGGTACAGGGAGACCAAGAGAAAGATAAGAGAGCAGCAGCAAATGTGCAAGTGAGAGGAAAATATTGGAAGCAAATAAAGGAGGATAGTAAGAATGATGTAGATAAAGAGGAAGGTGGAGGCATTTTACTAAACTGACCCAGACACGAACTGGAAACATTTATTGGTAACAATGTTAAAACATTACTGTTTGTAATGAAGACACCTACAGCTGAACAAACTATAACCATTTTAAATATAAAATGCTTGTGATACTAGCCTACAAGAAATATTTTTTAGTATTAATTCCAAATGCTGCTAAAAATGTTTCACTTTCAATTTACATCTTCATTTAAAATTAGATTTTTGCTATTTTAAAAAAAAGTTCTTATTTGGTTAATTGTTGTTTCTAGGCTTAATGGCAGGGACTCAGCCCCCTTTTCTCTCGCCTCGTTCTGGTTATGGTTGTACTAAATCTGACCAATAACAAGTGTATTTTTCACAAAGTGAATAAGGGTATGCCCAGAAATGTTTAATAGCTTTGATTATATTTTATGCACAGTCTTATAGCAGTGCTCAAATGCATATAAGCTGATAACCCAAACAGATAGTAAGATGCAGTGCACACACACAAAAAACCTTGCTCAATATCTATATACATTTTTTAAATAAATACATTTACACTATACTACTTGTACACAATTTTCCTCACAAGATGTAAAGACTGATTTGTGTTCTTGTAAGAATGGCAACAACTTATGATTTGTTATTTTTAATATATCAGAGCAAAGCATCCCTAAGAAACTTAGGTGTTTTTGAGCATCAAATTATATCACACAATATTTCTCCATCCATATTAATCAGTGGTATAACTGTGTTGCTGTCAGGGCGAAAAAGGAGTGGTGCTACTCGACTTCCCCAAATGGCACTAGTAGACTCTGCTCCCAAGGGGATGCAGGTGGTCAGTCTGCGCTTGGTGACCGCAGGCTTAGCAGTGTATTATACTGGATCCAGTAGTGTATATCGACTGTTCAATGTGACCACAGCACAGAGAGTGGTCGAGTTCTGTGTGCCATCAAATTGTGTCCTTGTGTCAGGCCTTCCAGATTTGGACATGTTTCTGTCTCCAGATAGACTTTGGCTGCATTTGTCCGGACTCTCTCGAGAATTAGTATTGGCCAAGGTAAGGGAATAATCTATACCTAGTTTTTATATACCTACTGACGACTACTACTATGAGAATAGTTTGGCATATTTTATTATTATCAAAACACTCATCAATCTCAAAATAAATTTTCACTAATTGTATATAATGCCAATCAATAAAACTTGAATAAGCTGGATTGAGAAAGAATTATTACATGCTAGTGCATATTCTCAATCATTTGATCTAACTCAATTAAAAGTAATTAAAATATAAGTAAATTTAAAAAAATTTAATTTATCTTGGTTCCACAAGATGGTATTTTATAAATTAAAAGTGAATGAGTGGGCACTTGTCAGCTCATTCCAGATATTCACTTAATCCAACTTTGTTACCAGAACCGTTAAGTTTGTTTTTACTCATTGCCAAGCAAAGCTTATATGTAAACAAAATCAAATACTAAGGCTCTGCGAGTACTCGTATTCCGAGCTTCGAGCCGAGCTCTTCACTTAAGCTTGAGATAGAGATCGAAAGTTTTGTAGGTTCGTCATTTTTAAGCTTTCACTTGATGTATTTAATAATCAATTTTTAAAACGCAATAGTAAGCATAGTCTATTTAATTGAGATAATATTGGCAATCCCACTTATAAATCATTTGTTTGCTTAACAAGTTGTTAAAAATTAATTTCAATTTTCACATTAATAATGTAATAGAGCTTTAAAACCACTGTCGACCGGTAAATTTATTCAATATTGTCGTCCATTTTGAATTATACTTGATTGAAGTTGTTTACTTGTGTTGCCATGACAAAGCAATGTAAATAAAAATAACTAAGAAGATTACTAAATAATTGAATGATTCCTTTTACTATTTTTACCTGATCCCTTTCTAAAATAATAATGTGTATGTTAAATTAAAAATGTATTGTCAAGAATATATTATTATATTAAATGTTTTCAAACTTAAGATATTTAAAACTTGTATCAAATATTACATTTGGCTACAAAACTAGCTCTAGTTTAGTTACTATTTAGTTAGAGAATTATGTTGGTTAATCTGTCTAAAATCAATGTTGATTTTATTTATTGCAATACATATTTACATTTAAATTAAAAAAGTATTTACTATTCCATATTGTTGCTAGAAATATTATTTTAGAAACTATTTTTAATTTTAGAGTATGAGCATCAAAAATTGAATTGAAGTAAATTTCTCAATAAAATAATGTTTAACGAGAGCCTATACAGCATGCATGTGCAACTGTGCATGTAAGAATGTAAATGGAACAGAAGACGTGATCATTCGCAATTACACTAAGGAATAATAAACAAAATATGAAACACTTCAAATTTCTAATTGTTTATGATTCTTATGTTTTCTTATAGGGTAAATTAAGCTACTGAAGCATATTTTGGGGAAATACTAGCTTATTAAAACAGCAATTTTATTAACTTTTTATCAAGACATTGTAGAAACACACTACAATAATGTAAAGTGATAGTTGAGGAAGCCAACCTGAAAGGATAGTTAGGTTCGGCCTAAATATAAACAAACATACTTCTCTATTTTATTTCTACATTTTTACACTTCCCACTTCTTAAAACTTCCACATTCGCACATTGTTTGGAATTTTTGGAAATATTTATTTTTCATATGAAAATACATGAATGAAAAAGTAATATTCCCGAAAATTCAAACTAATGCGCAACTGTGGAAGTTTAGAAGAAGCGGAAAGTGTAAATGTTTTAAGAAGACATGAAGAGAGAAATGTGTTTGTTCCTATCTAGGCCCAACTTAATTGTTCTTTCAGGGTGGCTTCTTTCACTATCACTTACTTTTGATTATTGTGTAGTCCTTAAAGACATGAGAATTGAAACAATTTTAATTAGTTTTTATTATATTTTTATTTAAGTATTGTTCTTATTTTAAATTGTGTTTTTTATAAGTGTTATTTCTAATGTACAAAATGATATTTCCGTTATTTAACTTTTTTTTCAAAAGTATTTACTTTTTATAAAAATAATTGTCATTCATATTTTAAGAACCTCTGTTTTAATGTATTTTTTAACATTTTAAAATTATAAATATACAATATTTGAACTTGACGGTGGGAGCTTTTAGAAATACTCAACTCGAATGAAGGGTTGTATCTAAGTCCTAGCCACATTCATTACCACTCCTTACTGTATTCTATTCAGAGTAATTAGTGCATAGGTGTATAACCTGTACAGGTAGTAAGAAGTAGTGCTAAAAAAATATTACAAGGTTTGCATTTTAATTTTGTAATATATTTTGTTTAGGTGCTAAGTCTTTTCCACAGAAATTATTGCTGAAAATGGCCTCTCATATCGTTAATCTCTGTGGAAATTAGAGTCAAACCCTAATCCCTAAGGGAATTTTGTATTAAAACATGTTTTAAATTAAGAATCTGATTTATAAGATATACTTATGAGCTATGCCAAAGTATAGCCAATAAAATCAAAATAATTCCTTATCATAAGGTTAAAGAGTTAAAAAAAACTAAGATTTAATTTCCTGGACTAACATTGAGACAGCACTACACAAAATGTGATTTTTTCAAGAAAGCTGTACTATTGGGGCCTAGGAAAACATGACCTGACATAGTGACCTGATTCATACTCAAACCTGTGTCGTCCTGTCATTGGAACTTGCAACTTGACCGTAGCTAAAGTGCACTGTACTATTGTAAATGACCCATTTTGTAGTCATTATATAAAGGTAACAGCTACCTGGACCTAGCGGCCCATGTTAATCTCTCGGTTCGTCGGCTCTTCCTCACAAATCATATCGCTTTGATGCGGCTGCATAAGAGAAATATTTTTCCCAAAAATTGTCTTAAAGGAGTTAACTTCTACTTCTCCTCCTCCTCATTACCCTCCCGGCTAACCCGTGAGAAGCTAAGTCCACCAAGAAAGGGTAGTTGCTGTCAGCACTTTATACATCTTATACAGAAGAAGGCTAGATCAATACTCCAGATACAAGTAATGGTATTTCTAAATTGGCTCTTGCGATTCAGCTTACTGACCCTTTTCACCGGATGGTTTTCTAATTGCATTTTTCCAACTAAGTGGGTTGATGAGAGAATAAAGAATCAAACTAAGCTGAGAACATTACACATTTAATTTCTTGCAGCCCCTCATAGAGAGGAAGTATTGTGATAGTAAAAAAAAAACTTATTCGAGATGTTGATGGATTTTGACATTTTATAACCCTCGGAACATGAAAAGGTGGTTTTCACGATGCCGGTTGTCTTTCCGTATGTGTGTGTGTATTGTGGCCTAGAGCCAAAACCATTTTACCTATCTGTCCAAAACTTGGTATCTAGGGTTTACTTATCTTCCCCAAATGGGTTTTTGGAATCGGCTAACTTATCCTTGAACTAAAATTAAGGTCATTTTACTTAGGGGAGAAAGGATAAGAAAATTGATTTTCTTGAAATCAGATCTAACAATTTTGATTAAAACTCGTATCCATTCATTGTTTAGTACTACAAAAAAAAAGGTTCATCTCATTTTTCTGGGAAAATGTTTAAGAGGGTACTTTACATTTATGGATACCACCTATTTTCATCATATATCCACAACTTTTTGAGCTTATCATTGAAAATTTGTGAAACTATTAAAAATAAAAAAAACATTAATTTGATTTTTTTTTATAAAACCAATAGTGTTTTAGCTATGAGCAAAATACTTTTTAAGTATAGGTCTAGTAATTTGGGACTTGTTTGCTTTGCTCTTTAGTGAACCGTGAAGCTCCTTTTTTTTCTCAATATGTTTTTGTAAAAGCATATACTTTTTCATTTATTCTCTTTTTTGGAATTCGATTCTCATTTCTCAAATGTGTTTCTGCAACACTGTCTATTATTTTGTTTCGCATATCTTATGAGCTTTAAATAAATATCTAAATTTTTAGTTAAAGGAGCGAAAAGTCTTTGAGAGGCACTGTAGCATTTATTACATTTGACTAATAGGGTCAAATTATCAATTCTGATCTATATTTTCTAGCGTCTTTACTCCAAGATTATGATGACTAGCAACTTAACTTTGTGCTGTGATGTTGCTTACTTAGTATGATGCAAAGATAATTGACGGTGTGTCATATCTCTTTAACATTTGATTCATAGTATACTAGTGTTGTATTGTATTATTGCGTTTAGCTAATTCATTGTTTGGAGACCCCATCCATTGGTCAGCTGCTTATTGGAGATGAACTAATGATACCCACTGCTACGCTTGCTGATGGACTACGCCACCATCACATGGATGTCGCCAGATTTTCTCTCACACTGCATGAACAAGGTATTTCTTCTCTTTCTCTAATGTGATATCTTTACACTACTTGGAGACAATAAATGGCCTCTCATTGGAGCTTGAAGCCTGATTAGTGCAATACAAGAAAATTATTTCCAAGATTTATTTTATTTTAACTCTACAGAAGTTGCACCCCATTACAAATGACTGGGCATGTTCAACTTTTGATGTACTGTGATTCTCCAGTAGGTAATACCCATGTAACATCACATGTTGTAATCCCACTGGAAGTTTATTGTTGAATATGTCATTACAGACTTAAAATGGAACCTTAATTGTTCTCGATTTTTGCAGGTCACTAAGTGTTTGATTATAGATATTACTATATTGTATTTTCCTCGGTCCCGGCACAGATTTATCTGATTACCCAACCCTTCCTTCACCTCTGACAAGACATCTTGTGAATGTGAGGAATGCCAGGCCTCCACCATGGTTCGGATTCCACGTTAAACTGTAGGTCCTTCATTTCATCTCACTATCACCCTACCATTACACATTAGCGTAAGTGCGTATAACCCGAATGGGTAGTAAGACGCGGTGCTAATAATAATAATAATAATATATATTGTATTTAGGTGCCAGGTAGTAAGATATTCTACCAGTGAGTTATTACTTACTAAATAAAAATCACATTAATTAATTTATAATGGTTTATTGAGTACTTCCTAACTGATCACATGATAAAAGGGAAGCTAAACAATTATGACTGTCATACCTACATATCTCTTGACTGTTTAAAAACAAAGGTGGATTGGCTATTGCACCTCCATATCTTGTGACAGTTGAAAATGCAGTAGGAGTGCCTATTGTACTGCTAGACCTTATGACGGTTGAAAACTCGGTCTTTCTTTTGATTTGCACTTTGAGAAAGCACTTTTTAACCCCATGGCCTTCATAAAATTGTCCACCAATCAAAATTTCAGTTTCCCCTGGCCACCTTAGTTAGTATTTGCCTTATATAAGTATAAGAAAAGGAGGATGAAATTGTTGGGCAATTAACTTGAGTTATTTCCTTACATCTTCATTATTTATATACATTTGTTTAAAAAATATTAGGGGTGTGCAAATAGGATTATTTCTTGGATTGAATATCAAAATTTTGAACGAATATCGAATAGTAAATTTTTCTTAAAAATAATTTAAATTAGTAAATTCCTATTGAAAATGTAGTCTTATATTTAAGTATGCAAAATGCAAAAAATTACTTCAAAACATTGTTATTTGAGTTGGCATTAATAAAAAAAGACTGAATTTAAAACAAAATTTCAGAAAATTCATAGGAACTTTTGATCCAGTTTTTTAGACAGCGGGTTTCACCTAGATCTTTTTTTTTTAATTTCATCGGCAGTTTTTAAAAGAAATTAAAATTTAAAAATTGCATGGAGAATGTTTAACTGAGCGGTGTAGAGAGTAAATTTCTTTAAATTAAAACATTTATTATTTATTATTATTATTATTTATCAATTATTATATTTTTTTAGTTGAAGTTTTAAGACACAATTTGTACATGTAGTTAAATAGTTTCAATTAAAAACCTTTCCTCTATCTCACCTTCCCCCCTCATTAAAAATACATTTTTATTATGAACTGACCTGCCTCGGTGGTGTAGTTGGCTAACTCGCTGGTTTGTGTTGAGCTATACTGCCAAGGACAGGGAGATTGAGGTTCGAATCTCGGTCGGGGGAACTGGGGGTGGTTTTTCCTTAATGGTTTTCCACTCTCCCTCCACAAAAATGTGGGTTCCTCTAAATTCAACCTTCCCAATTATTAACCCATTAGCCTAATTATTACTTAAATGTATAACCTGAACGGATAGTAAGACGCGGTGCTAATATTATTATTATGAACTGATGTTTTTAGTTAAGCTGTGAGGCATAAAATCATATTTTAAATTATGTTTTCACATGAAAACAGTGGGGAAACGCTTTGAGTAATAATATTTGAAAGATGGTATAGGAAAAGTCGATAGAAACATACATTTTACATTGCTGCCACTGGACAAAAGGTAATAGCATGGTAATTGAATAACATTGATTGCTACCACCCAATCCCCCGATCTAGATATCATCTATCATAACTCATTAGGAGGGAATATTGAACACACAACGCAACCAAAAAAGCAAAATGCAGAAAAAGAAAATCGGTAGTGAAAGAGATTTTCCTTAACGAGATATATTGACTAATGTAATGTAACCTACAAAGAAGGAAACCAATCTGAACATATAGCTAGGTAAGGATTTGATATAAAAAGTTAAAAACAAAACTCTTCACACTCACTTCACACCTCCTTCTTTTGATCACTTTCAGCGTTACTTATGATTTTTTAAGTTTTAGAAATATTCCTGTTTCATGATATTAAGAAATACGATTAACAGGTACATATTTGAAAAAGTTGGAGGGTAACTGAAACTAATAGTTTTGCTAGCTAGCAGGTGTTCATATTGGTACTACTAGGGTTTAGTTGTTTTTTAATCCATTACTATTTCCAGCCTGTAGTGGTTTTTTATTCAACCCATATATTTATCCACTACCGGCTGGCTAGGCCTTTCATTGCTTAATTTGCCTTATAATTTAACTTAAGACTAGGACAGCCACAACATCCTGTCCCCAGCCATTAATTCATCACTGCGAAAGTGTAAACCCACATTTCACTAATGATAATTTTTTAAGCCATACCGAGAATAAAACCTGGGCCACTTAATTCAGTAGACATACATGCTACCAACTGAGCTTAGGTGTCAGATAGTGTTTAGGTGTTTGTCAAATTGCTAGTGTGTGAACTGTGAACATCACTGGGTTTTAACATTCTTAATTCCCTACTTTGATAATTTATATTGCTGTTATTATTATTATTATTATTACAACTACTACTACATATCATAACTATTGGTTGTTTGACACACATTTATTGCCTTTTAATATGTTTGAACACAGCAAAACCACATGAATTTTCTAGTATTTTTACTGTTGCAGCATTCAGGAAAGCTTTCAGCAAGAAGCCAAGTGACTATGATGATGACACAAGCTATAAAGCGAGGCTCTCAGCAAGTGTTACAGACATGGAACGTTTGTTTGACACAATCTATGCTGCAGTGAGGGACGACACAACATTCTCAGAGCAGTTGATACTCCTGTGTCTCCAGCATACTACAAACATTCTTCTCAACATTCCTTCCTGTTCTTCTCTCACAAAAAGAGTCATGCGACACATTACCCAGCTAAGAGAGCATTTGTACCAACCTTACAACACACTGCAGCAGAGTCAGACATATCACCCTTTAATGGGGCTCTCACAGAAATGCAAGGAATGCTGGGGTGAGTAAATGTTTCAACAATAAGATGATCGTGGCTATGCTATATTTATAAAAATAAAAATATTAAACTCAAATATAAGTACTTTAACACAGGTTTAAACCCAATAACTTTGCCAAACAAATAAATGCCTCTATATTAGTGAAATTTATTACTGCACCAAGAGTTTTTTTGTAACTATTAAGCTATATTCTTACAAAACAAGTGTTTTCTTTTGATGCTAGCCTGTTGGCAAGATCTAGAGGACAGCGATGTGCTGTATAATGCCGCCACCACCAATAATATTCCTCTCAGCCAAGTATATTTGGTCACCGATCGAGGCTGGCCCAAAGTGGATTTTAGTTCTCGGTTTCAGCAAGAGTTGAAACATTGGCTGCACTGCTTACTGGCTCAGGGAGAAATTCACCATGCTAAGGAAATACTCATAAATTTTGTGAGTAATACATACTTGCTTTCTCTGTGTCATTTCTTTAGACACAATTGCCTAACTAACCTTTGATTCTGATCCTTAATGTTACTCATTAGTTTTAGTATAAATACAATGGAGTGTGTGCAGCAATTATATTAGAACTGATGAATAAGTATAGGTATGGAAATCAAAAATTGTAACTGTGGAAAATGACAAAATGTTGTAACTTTTATGTTTTTCTTTAGAAACTAAAATTTTTGTATTATCATTGAATATAGCTAATTTTCTAAATATATTTTGTATTGCTTGGACATATTATGATTAGTAGAGCGTTTTTAAACTTATGATTAACACAAATATAAACCACATACAAACAAAATGATTAATAACCTATTGAAATTCTCTGTTTTCAATGTTAACATTTAAATAAAATACATGTTTTAATAAGTTAAAGTTTTTCTTATGCAAAAGGACAGTCATGTTTGTATATTATGTATCATGTTCTGTTATATTTAATTTTTTTAAATATTGTTTGATATGTTTTACAAACACACGAGCCATTCTAACAAACTAGTTATATAACTTATTGCTGATTGTCTAAAGCAATGTTAAATAGTTATCAACTAATTGATATAAAATGTTATAAAACTCATCAAATTAAAATCAAATCAAAGTTTTACATAAAAATTTTAGAGGAGTTAATTTCACACACACTTTTATTTAGGAATACAATTTTGAAGAAATAATGCATGAGACACAATTCAGGAAGCAATTACTACTAAGGAAAAATTATAGTCACTCCACTCAACAAAAGTCACTTTCTTTATTTCACATAATACTATAATTTAGACTCTCACTTGGCAACACTTGATTCAATTATTGTAAAATTTTCACTTATATTTAATTCCAGGAATAACTGATGTAATATTAACTATAAGCAGATATTATAATTCTTACTCTTAATCACACCAATCTTACTCACTTTAACCTATATTTAATTTTCTTCTTTGAGGTGTCTCCATAACAGATATTTACGTTTCCAACATTTGTTACCCAACTCATTGGGCTCCAAAATTTCTTTAAAATACCATCTTTGACTAAATTCTTATCAAAATATATTTTAGAAAACTTCAGATGGTTGCAATTCAATTGATATCTTAGCTGCCACCCTTATATATGTGTCATTTATGATGCATTTGTAATCTTGTGTGATAGCACTCCATTCAAGCTATATCCCACTCTATAAGTTCTTACCTTAGTGGAGGAAACAGGGGGCTAATGAAATACCCCAACACTCAAGTTTTACACTATTGTGTGCCCTCTCTTTAGTGTAGTTCAGATTTGGTGAGGTACAACCAGACGTTTTGTCTGAGACACCAACCAGAATCTGACGAATTGATAATAGTCAATGCCTCAATCTACTTAGCAAAATTTTGAGTTGCTTTTAAGTTGACCTTAATAATTTTTGTTCAGGGCATGGACCCAGCTGTAGAACTCCACAATTTATTTATGAAGTCATTGATACCGATAGCCAGAGACTGTGCGGCCGCTGACCTGCTAGTAGGAGGGCTGTTACTTCCCAAAGAGATTGAAGCCTGGAGGTTTATTCAGACCCTAGAGGAGATATCTTTGCTCTCCAGCCAACACAGGTCACTACATATTTTACGGTTTCATTGCATAGATTCATTATAACTGATTTGAAGTATTTAACATGCACTTTTTAAACCATCTGATTAGATCAGTACACACCTTACAAACAAATATAATTCTCTTAACATAATAACACCCAGTCCTCTCAATTCATCAATGCCAATAATACATGTTCAACCATGCCAAGAATTGAATCTGAAACCCTTAACCAAATAGGTAGTCGTGCTACAAATTGACCTTTGGTGTCACACTCCATTAGTATTCAACATTCACTTTTGACCACAAATTTAAATCACTAACTGTAACTATTTTAACAATATTTAAAAAAAAAACTGTAACAGCACAGGCCTTATTTGCCAGGATATAATAACAATTTCTTTAAATTATGATGTAGAGTGTAAAAACCCCACATCTGACACCAGGATGTAGGATGTAGAAGACAGAAGAAAGGAAGAAGATGACACCTTTGGGCGTTGGACTCTTCCCACATTTTTCCTCTATCCATAGGTGGGCTTTCTTCATCAAATTTACTCTTAATAGTTTATTTTTCCTTTTTCTTTAGTTTTATCAATTTCCTTTATTATAAAATTATCTAGCCATTGGGCCACCTCATTTTTAAACGGACCTTATAATCAGATGTTGATATATAAAAATCCTGCTTCTGTTACTAAGATGTAAAGGTAGAGCCTATAAATCACTTGTAAGACTACAAGATGGAGGGCGCAATTAAGATAGGTTAAATGAATGACCTAACAATTACTACTATTATGTTTATTAAAGGAGAGTGAACCAATACAACCGTTGTCATCCTGACAATGAGTCGGGCGGGCAACTACCCACAGCCAACTGCCTTAACGTAGGTCTTAACCATGGTGCTCAAGGCACGCCGTCGCTGAACTCACACATTTTCCCAATACGCTCTACAACAACTGTCTAAAACCAACTGCACACTAGTTGTTTTTATGGAAAATTTCCTCAATGACAGCATAAAGCACCAATTAATGGACTTTTATCCGCAGCACAAGATCATGCGATAGCTAGCACGGCGGTTCACACAGATATATTGCTGCCAACAACTAATCTAACAATTAACTTGTGGACATGTCGTTCACAGCGGATATGGCTCTTGTTTCAGACACATGACCCTTAGAGTCAACCGGTTGGCAGGAAGCCGTTACAATAGATACAAATCAAGCTAAGAATAAATTCACTAAGTTGAGAGCATCACAATACATGAGGACTTATAATCACTAGCTTTAATTTAAAATGTTAATACTGCTATAATAATGATGATGGCAACAAGTGGACGGGGACGGACGAGGATGTGTGGACGGGGACGGACAGGCCACGACAACTACTTTAATTTCATTTACTATAGTGCTGACCAATGATCACATCTATCACAGGCTATCACTTAAAAATATGTAATAATATGACAATATGTAAGATTAGTTAGATAAGAAAATCATTACAACAAAATAGTTATTTAAATAGAGACTAAAAAAATTACAACAAAGAGCAGTAAATAAAATCAGTAAATATGGTTACTATTTAAATAAAACTTAGTAAATAAAATAATGCAAACCATAAAATTAAGTATATAAATGATAAGAGAGTTCCTTAAATAACTCTGTAATAAATGGAGAACACAAAACGAGTAGTAAGACATGATGCTAAAAAACAACTCTGTAATCATAAGGTAGTTCCTTAAATAACTTTGAGTTTGGGTCTTATTTTTGGATAGAAATCAAATTCAGCAAATTTAAAGTTTGCGCTACTAATACAATGGCCAATAGGGCTGAGCTTACAAGAGATACTGGTAAAAAAAAACATTTTTAATTCTACAGGCCAGAGAGTAATTATTATAATAATGATGATGAACAACGGACAAATGGACGAATGACCACTACCACCTTTTCTACAATGTATTAGTATACATTTCCAAGCTATTAGGTGATAAGTCGTTTTACTACTACTATTACTACTTAGTTATATTTAGAAGAAGGTTCAGGATAGATGGATGGAAACATTTAAAAGGGAGTTATCAATATATGGCTTTTACAATGAAAAGAAGAACACAGTTCCACACTTACATTGATGCCACAAGTAAAAGAGGTAATGGCAGCCTCTTGAAGAAAATCAATCCTTACCATCCAATTCCCTGATTCAAGTGTAGTTCTATTGAAACTTATCAAGATTGAGTGTGAAATGCGCAACACAACTTCTTAAAAGAGGAAACCATAAAACTCAAAATGGAGAAAAAGAAAATTAGTAAAGAATGATAAAAAACAGATAGGAACATGTGAAAGAAAAGAATAACATAAAGGACAAACGCAGGAAATGGACATTGGATGTGAATACATAATATATATCTTTAAGGAAAAACTCTTTTCGCTTTTCGAGGTATTTTGGTATAGTTTGAAGACGAACAGGAAAGGAGTATAGAAATATATACTTATACTTCTGCTTCGGATTCTGCTTGTACCTAGGAGATTTGGTGAATGTTCTCAAAAATGAAATATATATTTAATTAACAGAATGTATTAAAAGACAATTATAAGTTAATGCTAATCAAAGTTGTGTACAATAGATACTGTAGTATATCCTTAATTCTCAGCAAAAGTTTATTTACACAGTCTATAAATAAAATTATATACTTACTAAAACCACCAACCTTAGCCAAAACATAGGAATATTTTTATTCAAAACATCCTTTCATCATCGTCCACAACATTAAATACTCTTTATTAAAGGATAATATGTATGTTACTGCTAATATCAAATGCTAAACAAGACAGTGGTGCACTGATCTTATGAGCAATAGTTTGTGTATTTGAGTGTTGATGATGTTTAACATTGAGTTGGCCCAATGGCTAAATGATTTTTTATTCTAATGATTATGAAATGAGTGTTGATAATATCAGTTTTGTATTAGGGGTGCTATGCCACTGAGTCCCTTTAGTGACCCTTTGAAGGATGTCTTACCATCAAGTCCAGGCAATGAGCCTATAAGTGATGAGTGCTCTCAAGTTTGTGTATACACAGTCATCCGTGAATCTGAGCATTGGAGGGATTTGGTCATGGCCGCTCTGTACTTCAACACACTGGGTGAGTACATCATCTTTGCAGACATTATCAAATGGAGTCCAGCTATATACACCTAATATTAATTAACAAATTAAATATTGTAGCTAAATGGCGGAGCGTGATCTTTATTTTTAGTGGGGCCAGGTCGAAGCTTACTGGTAATTATTTTTTTCTAGTCACATGCTAATATATTAAATTAAATTAAATTAAATTAAATTAAGTTTTCCTAATTTTTAAAGTTCACGAGAATTATAAAATTACTAAACAAATCTACAAACAGAGATAATAAAATAATACAGTTTTCGAATTAAACCTACCAAGTGATGGCTAGGCTGCGGATTTGTATGCAATAAAATCTGGTAAAATATGCATAGTACAAAAATAAGGATTACATCTAAAAGTCACAATGTCAGAAAATTAATACCAAATTATTACAATAAATTTAATCTACTGTATTTTCTCATATAATCATTGCTTGATATAATTACATAATTTGGTCGACCATGTTAATTTACCAGGTAACAACACACTTATTCACATTGCAATGATAGTTGTGTGAAATGTAACCTTGGAAAAGGCCAATCACAGACGTCCCTCAAGTAAATACATTTAGCATCTTTATGAAGCAAAAATACCAATATCAAACTTATTTTTTTGACAAACTTGCCAAAATACTATTTTACCATCATTCATGAGAGTATGGTCCTCTTGAATGCACTGTTTAAATATTGCATTTCTCACACTTTGGTCCTTTGGCATATTTGAAAGTGTAATTCACAACTCAATTAAATAAATACAATTAATGGTCTAAAAAAAACTTTGTAAAACAACAAAAGTATTTTCTTACATAGAGACAAAAATGACTGTATAACTAATAAGACATACACGCCCGCGCACACACACACTCTCGCCGGCCCC
>CABFVX010002278.1:25987-52966 GCA_902151425.1 Timema shepardi | reverse complement strand
CCCCCCCCCTTTCTGCTGCTGGTCTTATGACTCTTGGATAGATATTAATCTGGCAGATAAATATTTCTATCTGGAAGATGAGTTAAAAGTGCGTCTTATGACCGCCAGATAAAATGTATTTATCCATCACATTTTTATTGAGAGTTTTCGGTACCTGATAACATTTATCTGAAAGTTAAAATGAGTGTTGCCATAGTGATGCGTTGTTTTTCATCAGGTTTTACCTCTCAGAATCTGTTTTTAGGTTAAAATCTTGGTTCACATGTTTAGTAAGCACAGGCTCAAGCTCTAACTATATATATAAAGTTAGAACATTTAATTCACACTTTTATAAAAACTAACAAGCTATTTGTAGAGTTATAGTTATATAAGAACAAATTATTTAAAGTGAGTACAATAAATGAAATTTTGTAAAGGTTGTACCAAACTATTGGCCACATTTTGGCTGACACCGAAATTAGTACTTACAAGACAACTTAGCTTCTGTGCCCACATGACGCCATTTGTTTCCTCACTCTCGATTAGCTGACACATTATTCAACAGATGTTGAGCGTTGTCACCACTCGGTAGATCGTAGCGTTAGCAGCAGGGCTTAACACACGTGCGCACCAGTAAAAACAGTACAAACCTTGAGTTTTCTGCAGGAAAATATATTTATCCTACAGATAGCTATCCGGCAGATAAATTCAGTTCATAATATGCATAAAATATTAAAGTGGCTGATAACCTTTATCTGGTCGCTAACTTTAACCTCCCGGTAGCAATATTTATACAACAGTCATAAGGCCCTAAGTCTTAAATTTGAAATTTTGAAGTTGGAGTTATAGAAATGGGGAGGGGGAGGCTAAAATGTTCAAAACCAGTAGATAAACTAATTATCTTTATGGTATAAAACTGGAATTCATCAAGAAGATATAAAGACCACTCAAAATTAACTACGAAGTTTGAACATTTTAAATTTCAAAATGAGACTACAGGGAATAAGGAAGGAGGGGGTAGGGGTTGATGGTGTATACAAGTAGAGCTAGAAAATCTAAATTTGTCAGGAATGTGGAGGGATAATTTCAAATAACCAAAAATACATTTTAAATATTAGTTATTTCTAAGGAGGTTGGTGATATAGGGGGTCTCAAATTTCAAAAACCAAAAGATTAACTATTTCTCAAAGGGTTAGATAATTGACATTAGTCAGGCGGGTATAAGGACCAACTCAAATCGTATCAAGGTCTGAATTCTTACATTTGAAAATAGGGAGGGATGGTCCCCTTAAAATGTTTTTTTAAATTATTTTATTTAGCACCGCGTCTTACTACCCGTTCGAGTTATACGCTTTTAAGTACTAATTACTCTAATGGATTAGGAATTGGGGAGGTTGAATTAGAGGAAGTGAACCCGCATTTCCATGGAGGGAGAGTGGAAAACCATTTAGGAAAAACCACCCCCAGTTCACCCGACTGAGATTCGAACCTCAATCTCCCCGTCCTCTGCAGTCGAGCTTCAACACGACAAGCGCGTTAGCCAACTACGCCACCGAGGCGGGTCTTAAAATGTTTCCAAAGCTACATAAATACAATTTTTGTAGAGGTAGAAACTTGAAATGTCGCCATGTAATTCGATACCGTCCCAAATAATCGAATGACGTCTGAACACATGTCATTTCAAAATTGGAGCCCAGGAAATGGAAGTGCTTAAAATGTATGCAACCAATATAGATCACTCTTTTCGATGTGGCTAGGTTGAAATTTGGTAGACATGTAAAATATTATATAACATAACCAAATATGTCTTAAAATTTTAAATTGGAATTGTTGAAGCTAAGGAAGGTGAGGGGGAGGGACGGGTTTGGAAATGAGAGTAAATTGCCATCTTTCCAAAAGAAAATGTACTTTTATGCATGCAAAAAAAAAAATTCGCCAAGTTTATAAAAGGACCATTTCACATAAGTTGGAAAGTTTGAAATTCAAAAATTTATTGCTGGTAAATGGAAGGGGCCCCCAAAAATTTACTAAACAATGAAAACTCGATATGGTGAAACATTAATTTTGTAAAGGCAGAGGAAAAAGTTTTAAAGTACTAAAAGTGAATGAATACACAAATTAAAGACTATCTTAAAGTGGATACATTAGAATTGCAATATCGTATATCTAGGAGTGACATAACAATTAAAATAAACCAATTCAGGTGGCATAGCTTGGTGACCATGATTTTTTTTTGGAAAATAATGATGCTTCATATTTTTTGTTCACCGATAAAGCAAGAATTCTATAGCTAAATACGGCAAAGCTCGATTTAGTACATTATGAAATCAAAGTGACCAGAATATTATGAAACACATCACTGTCAAAATTTGTTTGACACACATTTAAATCAAATTTATCTTAAATATCATTTCTGTATTATTAATGTATTGATTTTTTTGTGATGATAATCCTAATTTTAGTTTCAAACCTGTCCAAACTACATAAACAGAACTTTTTTCTTTACTAGAGTAGATAATTTTTATATGAAACACTTAATAACTATAGTTGTGAATAAGACTATATTTGGGAATATTTAAGAGTATCTTTTCATATACTTTGTCGTGTCAACATTTTCACTCACTCTACTAAACTATTTTATTGTTATATAAATACTTATTTTTTAAGAAAATCTGCTATTATTAATTGTATGAAAATATTGTTTTGTTGTAGTAAAATAATTTCGCACTGAAAGAGTTTTCAGTGTAAAAAAAATGTATATTTATTTCTATTCCCCTTTACTAAAATTAAGAGATATTTAATTTTCCATACAAACACAAGGTGTCGAGTGTGATTGGACAAAACATTATTAGCTTTTTGTTGTGTAATCCTAAAAGGGCATTTAGGGAGATAAGATTAATTTTCATACTTGATTTAAACTTATTTAAAATTGATTTATTAATTCTCTTTGCACATCAGTATAAAATAATGTTGAATATAATCATTCCAGTGTTTAAAATAAGAAGGTATCGCGATACCAAATATATACTGAGGAAACTCTTTTCATTATATTTTCGATGCATTTCACTTTTATCTGTTTTTTAATTTTTAAAGTAGTTATCACTTGTATTTGCTTTGTGTTAATTTGACAGCAAAACGTTAATATAAATGCAACCTTTACAACATAAGTATTTAATTTTAATTACTGATATATTTTGTGCACCCTGCACTTTTCGTTACAGCTATCCACGTATTTACAACAATGAATTAGGAATGAGGAAGGTCAATTTTTTGGGAACTATGCCTGTATTTGTATTGAAGGAGAATTATAAGCATTTTAGGAAAAAATAAATTGTTACACCCGATCAGGATTTGAACACTGATATCCCAGTTATTTGCAGTCCAGTCTAATGAAAAAGTGAATCCTAAAGTATTGTGAGTGCAGAAGCTGGTCACAAAATATTTAATAATTAATTTACAAGTACATTTCCAAGACTGCTTGTCACTTACTTTAAACACAGTAGAAGCACTGGCATTGTATATTTGGGTCCAACACTCATCTGTTATTTCCTTGTTAAAACAGATCAACAGGAAATTCTCTGTTGAAAGTACTGTGATGCATGTCATAATGATGTTTAAGTTTACTGGCCTTGAAATGCACCAGTGTTATTTGACATAAGGCACACATTGGCTTACCATGTCTTTCCACAAAACAAGATGACATCACTCAACTTGAAAAAAAAATGTTCAAAAACAAAATGTCTGATGTAATCATACACAACAGACTTACTGGCTGAACATGGGCTAGGTCCTTAAATATGAGGAGGAACAGCTTCTGCGTGTAACTGTAGTTGGTAGGGGGTGGTCACGATCTTTAACATTGGTGCGCCTCTTTATATTCTTAGCTCAACTATTGTGATTCCCAAAGGCCACATAGTTGGCCACCTTTGTTATGTGACCCAATATTTGTGTCGGCGTGTGTTAAATGTATTATTGTATTTATATGTGTATAGTTATTATTCCATAGTGGTGTATTTTATCGGTTATAGCCCCAAAGCTAAAGGATCTTGTAAAACCAGAGGCAGCCTGTATTTGTCTGCTTCGTCATGGACGTATAGACTTTCTGATTGCCCAAGCATCTCTCCTGGGTTTTTGGCCCCTCACTAAGACTATGCTGGATACAGTGATTTGCTCACAAGGCATCACCAAGAGAGTAGTGGATCTTCTTCTGGACCATCACTCAAGGTACACCAATATAATATCCTTATCTCCTGGCCAGAAACTGTTATAGATTTATTGATACTCTCCTCTCTTGTTCAGGGGTATTAAGGATGTTCATAAATCATGGACAGGAAAACTAACTTAGGGGGGGGAGGTACCAGGTATCAATCGCTGGAAGCAATGGGATGTTGTATAATGTTTGATAATTTAAAGGGTATTTTCATGCCAAAACACCATACACAAAATAGAGCATATCCTAGAACCACATCACAGCATTACTATATTTTTTAACATTCTATTCAAATAAATTGAATTTTTGATGGTGTTAACAAAATGGGGTTTGTTAACAAAATAGGTTTTCTCACTTAAACACATGCTTACATTAAAAATAATATTATTTAACAAAATGTACATATTTTATGAAAATAATATTTTTCAGCAAGATACTTGGTGCTGTAGAACAAAATACTGTCAACCTTTTTCAAACAACCCAAAGAGAGTGGCTAGTTCAAGCTTAACTAACATAATGAAAATTCGAAATGACACAGTGTGCCTAGTCACTCATCTCACTATCTATCTTAAGTTATTTGTTCCATGGCAGTCAGTGCTTTTGATGATAAAGTACGAATCTCTCTTTCTTCGGGATATGGTTATCATATAGTTGGGGTATGAAATCAAGAAATATGTTGGATGAATGATTAATCAACTTTTAGTAAATTGACGCCAATATAGTTAGAACTTTCAGAAATTGACTGCAACATAGCTTTGTTATGAAAGAGGAAAAAACCTTTACCTTTTGCCGTTTAAAAAAATAAGAATAAAAACTTAAACAAAGACATATATATATGGTTGAATACAAATAATGAGGGCCACCACGGTGGACCCATTTTTTTCCACTTGTAATCTGCTCATGAACCTGTAAACTTTCAACATGCAGAAAAACAGGAATAATCCAACACAAGTCTGATTGGCATTGTTTCTCCTAAATAACTGTTGGTGGGGTATCAGTGTCACAGCGTAAAAATACTTTCTTCCTTCTCCCAGAAGACAAGCTTCTCTGCGCTGATTGACTGGCATTCCCGCTACATTTCTCCTAATTTGAGTAATTATTGCCCCTTAATTGGCTTAAAACAAAAAGTTATCTAAAAATAGTCCAAATATTCAAGGTTAAAAGAAAAAATAATAATAACAATATATTAAAATGGACTGAACTGGAAATTAAACAGTGTATTTATAAGTGGCAAAGTACTAATTTAAAAGGCTAATAGCCTGTAAGTAAATTCATTAACTTGAATTTGGTATATATGTTGCTTACAACTTTCGTAATAATTTAAACATCTTAAAATTATAAACTAACCCCACATTTTATTATAACTAAACATTTAAGTTATGCTAAGGCTGGGAATATAATAGGCAGTTGAAAACATGCTCAAGGCTATGAATATCATATCAGGCCCTACTGGATAAACAAAAGTACAATTGGAATTATGATATTTTATAACTATACTGAAAATGAGTACATATTATTAACTTATAAACTTGGGTGAGGGGGTGGGGGTAGGGCTATGAATATTGATAAAAAAAAAGTATAAACTGATCAAAATGTCCTTTGTTATTATAAATGATGACACTTGCAAGCTTTTTAAAGCTTATTATACACACAAAGGAATTTAGGTGTTAAGTAATAAAATAAAATTAATGTATGTATATGGAATGGCTGGGAGCTAAAAGACGAAAAACCCTAACCAATTTTCAACAAACCTCTTTGCTGTAGTACTAATTTTCCAGATTATTTTATTCCAACCTGTGGAAATTGCTAGCCTACTTAGCCATTTTTTCTCCATTTTGATTCTCAGGTAAGGTTTCAGGCACTTAAGTGTAGATTAATATTTTTCATTTTCATTTAAGTATAAGTTATCAATTTTCACTTAATTAAATTTGATTCAGCCATCAGGGCTCCCGTGGATAGCCATCACTTATTATTTTGGGATACATTTGAATTAATAATTATTAAATTTATGCACCAAATGTGTGCAATGTTTGTCAGCATAACATTAATGTGTGGACAGTTATTTTTTTCTAAAGAACTCAGAACAAACACCTGAAATATAACATCTTATGGACACACATTTGTCCCTGAAAGTGACTTCAACAGAAGACGCTTAGTCAAACATTCACACCATTGCGGCAAAGTAGTCTTATATTTCTGGAAAAAAATATAAATTAACTCGTAAGATTTTATAAAGTCTTAGTTTTCATTTTGTAATAACATTCATTTATGATTTTTTTTTTGCTAAAGATTGTAAAAATATTGTATTTTCTGAATTGCGGCCCCTTCAATATTTTAAATTGTTAGTGTGAACTTTTTGATTAAACAACTTTGATACACCATGACTTTTCTTGATTATTATTATGTCTTGTTAAAGGTATGGCGTGTTTACAACCAAAGAGCAGAGTAACATCTGCTCTGTCCTGACACGTTTGGCGAGGAGTGGTTGTTCAGCGACAATGACTTCAATAGTAGACTTTCAGGATTCCCTGGCCAGGTTCTGTATCAAGCACCAGCTCTACTTGCTTGCCTGGCGTTGCTTGGATCATGAACACATCTTCTCCGAAACACTGATCCACACCCACCCTTGGTTCAGACTGTACTTGAAGTATAGAAAGTTGCCGAGAAAATTAAACAGCTCAAGTCAACTGCATGACGCTATTGTTAGTAATCACCCAATCCTTATATAAAAAAATCTGTGTCTGCTTCACTCATTTTTACTTGTATTACACCACTATCTTAAATATATTATATTTATCTGCATAACTCATCATTGGTTGATTTCATTGAGATTCTACATAAACGTAGTCAATATCTTAAAAAACTATATTTTTATATAGCATGATAAAAATATGTTTAAAAAAATTCAAAATTATTAAAACTTGTAGGATTTAAGTATGATTTTCTTGAAAGTAAATTCATGCTATATACATTTTTGTAATTTATATGATTTAACATTTTTGTCATCATTGAATCATAATAAACCACTAAGAAATAAACCCATAATTAACTTGCTAAGTATTTAATCACCCGCATAAGTGGCCACGTGGTCTAACGCACTACCCTTGTGTTGGACTATACTGACAAAGACGGGGAGATTGGGTGCACTGAGGTTGGTTTTACATAAACGAATTTCCACTCTCCCTCCACACAAATATGGGTGCATTTACTATCAATTAAGCCCTCCTAATTCTTAGCCCATTAGGGTAGTGAGTATATAGGTGTATAACAGGGTGCCTACTGGGTCACAAAAGTCACGAATTTTTAATATTTTGGTCATAAAGTCACGAAAATAATTTTAGTTTGGATTTCCCGCACATCGTAACAACGTGAATGCTTCAAAGATAGCGCTATCCACTCACTACACGTGATGGCACGCACCAGTAGGAAGTTGCCTGATTGTTTTATTTGTGATTCCAACGACAAGGTTAATGTTCGCCATCTTGTATTAAATATTAATTTGGCAAGCTACTTGTCTCGTGGGGTGTGTGAGTGCTATTATGCCGTGTGTGTGTCTACAAATAATGGTTTTCGAGTGAATGAATTGGAATTCAGGTTTTGTAGATGATACGGGAAAATACCAAAACATTTTCTACAGAAACCAGGTGTTTATCTGTGTTGTGGATCTGGATCAAGATATTGGCGGCAAGTATCAATTTTTTACGCTCTCAGTGATCCGACAGCAATTTGAAGGCGGTGTAAAATGTATATTATAATTTCAAATTAACGTTGGCAGCTAAATAGCAATAGTTTTCGCAGTGAAATATGGTGTATTTTTTTATAAAATATAAAATAATATTATTAGTGTTAATATTTAATCCTTGACAGAATTCATTTAATTTTAAAGACCATTCATTCAAAACAGTTGAAATTTACCAATTTTTAAAATGATTTTCGTTGTCTAATGGACACATAAAATATTAGGATTAAATTACTTTTTAATCGTGTGTTGCGAAAAAAATCCATAATTTTTTTGGGGGGCATTCAAAGATTTTATGTGTGAAGTTTAGGCTAATCTGTTAAAAGATGCCTGGTAAATGTTCGTTCAAAGAGTTTTGGCTGACTGTTTAAGAAAATAAATACTCAAAGTGGTTGCGCCCTGTTGAAGATGACCAGTATAAGGTTTATTGTACATTTTGTAAATCCAAATTTGATATAAGTCACAGTGGGTTGAATGGAGTGAAAATTCATGGAAAAGGTAAGAAGCATTTGGAACTAGCCTCTGCCCTACTCCAAGGTGTTTTTTATTGTAATATCTAGTCCCGATGTACAATATAATGTTCGACCGTTTACCGAAGGAATTTTTATTGCCCGCGTCTTACTGACCGTTTGGGCTATACGCCCCCGAAGGTATTTTGTGGTCAAAAAAGGTCACGAATTTTTGTTCCTCTGAGTAGACACCTTGTATAACCTGAACAGATGGTAAGACACAGTTCAGAAAAAAACTCTTGTTATTTTAGCCTTGAAGGAATAATTTAAACACCTTAACCTTTATGCACACCAGCTTGGATCTTAGGGCTGGGCTTGACAGCTATATTGCCGATTATTTGTTTCAGTTTAGGACAATCATTTGATTTTTATTTATTATTATTATTATTATTATTAGCACCGCGTCTTACTACCCATTCAGGTTTATATGCACTTACGCTAATGTGTAATGATAGGGTGATTGTGAGATGAAATGGAGGACCTACAGTTTAACGTGGAATCCGAACCACGGAGACCTGGCTTCCCCACATTCACAAGTTTTGATTAATACATGTCTTGTCAAAGGGGAAGGAAGGGTTTGGTAATTAGATAAATCTGTGTCGGGACCGGGGATTGAACCCCAGACCCCAGCACAGAAGTCGGACACCTTACCCCTAGACCACCTGGTCACCTAGGTTTTTATTTAATTTTAAATGTTTAAAAGGTAATATGCTGTAATGATATTAAAAACAAGTGTTCATGTATGTCAGTTTTTGTTTGTTTTGGTATAGTAGGTTTGCTTGTACAAGTTCAAATTTAAATATAATTCACTTTATCATTGACCATACCACATTTAAGTTAAATTGACTCCACTTTTCTTATAGCTAAGTTTGGTATAGTTTTATATGGATATTTTATCTTGAAATCTGTGCTTAAGATCATGCCGACTATATTATTATTTGAATGAAATAGAAAAAATTATTTTGTTCATTAAATTAAGTGTAATTTAAATATGCCTAATCGATTTGAAAATAATGTTTCATGTGTAAACTGATACCTAAATTTAAAGTTTTGAAATGAGAAGTCCATTTTGCTGTTTTGAAACCACTCATATCTCTTTAGCTTTAGCTTTCTCTTGAATATTTCCCAGTAGTAGTTTCCCTGGAATCTACTGCAAAATTTAGCTTTCGTTGAATATTCCCCAGTTTTAGCTTCTCTTAATTCCTGAGTTTTAGCTTCTCCTAAATTTCCCCAGTTTCCCAAGTTTTAGATTCCCTTACTCAGTTTTAGATTCCCTTTCTTACTCAGTTTTAGCTTCCCTTAAATCCTCCCCAGCTTTAGCTTCCTTTAAATTCTCTCTAATTTTAGCTTCCCTTAAATCTCTGGCTAGGTCAAGGCTTAATCTCATATAATTGTTCTGAGGGAGTTTTTATTACTATCTTTTTTTTTTATTAGATAACCCTAATTTATTTCCTTTTTCTTACTCTCCTCATCTTTTCCTTCATAGATTATTATTGTAGTAGACTTGCTCTGTATCAAACACTACTCCTGTAACTTGAACCTGTGGATTTTGTTGGTTGTGAGCAGATTAGCGCATGTGAATACCTGAGTGCAGGAGATCCACAGTCCTACCTGATAGCCCACCCATTGGTAAATGTAGCCGAGACATTGAGTAGAGGGGCCCCTTTCATCATTCCTCTTCTAAACACGAACCTGGACCACTTGCCTGATGTCACACACTACCAGTTGTTGCAAGGCACGGCACTATCCAGGCTCCTCTCTTGGCTCAGGTAGGCATAATTTCTATCTTAATTTTATTGCACATGTTGCACTTTGCAACACATAGTTTGTTACAATTTATGTTTTAAAAGTATTTTGGTTTGTACTGTAAGGATATCTTATCACAGTTCAGTGGCATTGCAATATTGTATCCCATGAGACAACCTGAATGATCTTTTGTTTCAATTATTATTTTTAATTCTGTGATGGTCCTGCACTGTTTTTGGTGCAAAAGTGTGTAACTCAGATTCTTGTCATATTTTGGTCAATTCAAACCAGAATCTATCCAGATGAAGTTGAACCACAAAGTCTCATGCTTTTCCTTTCATCCTGTGACTGGTTCATGTAAGCTTGTAAACCATAGATAATAGTTGTATTTTGATAGGATTTTTTGTGGGTCATGCTTTTAAAACTGTTATCTTGAACTGAACTTAGCCATGATAATTAGGGAAAGAGATCAATAAATGAATGATGTTAAAGTTGTAGGCATTCTATTCTTATCGCTCTTAATGGATTACCTCTCCTTATTTCTATTCTCTTTTTATATATATATATTACACACACACACACACACACACACACACACACACACATGAAAAAGGTGTTTTAATGTTGTATTCTAAAGAGTAGGTGGAGACATTATTATTATTAGTAGTAGTATTATCATTATCATCATCACATCTTACTAACCATTTAGGTTAGATGCCTATAGTCTAATTACTCTAATGTGCTAGGAATTAGGAATTTAGAGGAAGCCTACTAACATTTGCATGAATAGAAAGTGGAAACCCATTTAGTAAAAACCTGATCGTGATTGAACCCTGATCTCCCCATCATTGGCAGTTAGTCTCTTGCAAGACTGACGCCTTAAACCATGCTACCACTGAAGTAAGTTGGTGACATTATTTAATTGAAAATACACCCTTTTCCCATAGAGAGAGAATGTAGACTGTTTGTGATTAAACATATAATGATTAGACGCAATTAGTGTTTAGAGACAAGAGTTTCCATTGGTACACTATCTTGTCTTATACTTTTTGTCAGGATTGTAAAATATATTCCTAGTCGCTTTTAATCAGCATGTTTGTAATAATTACTGATTATGAAAATGTGGAAAGTTGTAGAAACATTATATTTACAAAATAACTCATTTATTGCCTTTACTCACCATCAAAAAAACATGGTTAGAGATTATTATTTAATATATATTAGTGTTAAGTTGTGCAGCCTGAAATTACACTACCATAATTATATTGAAATGCCACCTTGGCAATTCTCATTAATCTTTAAACTTCAATGCTGGCGGCTGGGGTTCAATCCTCGGTCCAGACAAAGATTTATCTGATTACCAAACCCTTCCTTCACCTCTGACAAGACATCTTGTTAATGTGGGGAATGCCAGGCCTCCACCGTGGTTCGGATTCCACGTTAAACTGTAGGTCCTCCATTTCATCTCACAATCACCCTACCATTACACATTAGTGTAAGTGCGTATAACCCGAACGGGTAGTAAGACGCGGTGCTAATAGTAATAATAATTTAAACTTCAAAGAAAGCCTCTTTAAGTCCTCATAGGAGTTAGGCCATATGTACCCTCAAATTAGAGTCTTAGTTATCAAAGAAGGCTTATTTCAGCCTTATCATTGCATTTCTCAATGAAAATACTTTCTATTGAGTTTATATTTATTTGTCAATTTTCAGGTTACAAATTTAATACTATTCAATACTTTAATGATTTTTTCTATCTGTAAACAAATTGACAACAATAGCTTTTGTTAGATCTCTTAAAGTCATACCATATCCTGTCTGAAATATAAAGATACCATGTAGCTCCCATATTAACATATTCTATATTTGAGATTAATATCCCCAAATAGGAAACACTCCAGAACATTTATTTCCACTAAACACTTGTTTTGGAAATTCAAAAAATAAATTAAAGTTGTAATATTGCCTTTTGCCTTTAAACTTGCATTACCATGTGATTGTAGGAGGAAAGAGAAAAAGCCACCACATTTATCTAATAGCAGACACAGGCTCAAAGTGTTACATGAAATATTGATGCTAGAGTAACTAATCACAGTTCTTTAATAATAGAAACAGACTAAAATGCCTCAAGGTTAGTAGAAGAGTCATAACTCTTCTGTTATAGTATAAATAGATACTAGTATTGAATGATGGTAGGAGTACTGAAGGAGAATTACCACATATCTGTTACAACAAACATATGTAGACATGTTTCATCATTACAGGAGGACAGAAGAGCCACCACATTTCTGTCAAAATCAACTGGTGAAGAAATTTGGATACAAGGATTCACTCAGTTTCCTGCATTATCTGAGTCAGGGCAGGCCTTGCTTTGCAGCTAGCACTTACATCAATGAACAACTAAAGACTTGTGGGAAACTTAGCTCTATAATGTTAGTGCAAATATTTTTAATATTCCTATAATACAGGATTTATTATGATAAGGCTTATATAGTTTATGTCCTATCTCTGGAACAGTAATTGTCTTCATTTCACACCTTAACAATATTACACTTTGTTTTCCCTGAAAGGTATCAGTGTTACCTTGACAGACTTAACAATGACCCTATCTTATAATTCATACCATAGTGGATAATACAAGGTAAGCTTACTATAGCCTGAGTTGATTGGAAAAACTTGTTTAGAAAATTCAAACATATTTCTTTTCGGCCAACTTTGATAATATTTTACTATGTTATTTTATAGGTATTAATAATATATATCAAAAGTGAAAGCTGCAGATCACATGAGACTATGTATGCATATATTAAAATTGTTTTAGTTTCTTTAGCAAGCTCAGCACCTTATCTCAATCGGTAGCATGTCTTTCTACTGAGCTAAGGGTCCTGTGTATGATTCCTGGCATGACTGAAAAATGTATCATTGGTTAAATGTGGGTTTACCCTTTCACAGTGATGAATTGATACTGTGGGCTGATGTTGTGTCTGGTCTAGATTTAAGTTAGTTTATAAGTCGTCTGTCAGTTTAGAAAAAGGATGTTAAATACCTCAAATAAATAAATACTTTAGCAACTACCTGATACTGTTCTTCCTACCGAAACCAGGATATATCCTGCAGGACAAATGAAGGGTACTACATTTGTCTTTATTAGTGTTTGAGTCCAAGTGCATCTATGGTATTTGAACAGGCTGTGAAACAATTGTTGTCTCAATCTATCACATCGTGACCATATTGATATTTAATGATTGGATGTTAATGTATTATAAATATCTCTTAATTTAACTTTAGCAACCCTGCTTTAACTATGCCGGCTATAATTTATTTGAGAAAACTTAAGGTTTCAACCTATCTAATTTACTTTAATTATTATTATTATTATTATTATTAGCACCGCGTCTCACTGCCCGTTCGGGTTATACGCACTTACGCTAATGTGTAATGGTTGGGTGATTGTGAGATGAAATGAAGGACCTACAGTTTAACGTGGAATCCGAACCACGGTGGAGGCCTGGCATTCCCCACATTCACAAGATGTCTTGTCAGAGGTGAAGGAAGGGTTTGGTAATCAGATAAATCTGTGCCGGGACCGAGGATTGAACCCCGGCCGCCAGCATAGAAGTCTGACACCTTACCCCTAGACCGCCAGGTCACCTTTACTTTAATACTTTTTTAGTTGTTAATTGCATATACGACCTGTTCAGTGAGGAGGGAACCTAATGGCAAATTAATGCATGGATTTTTTTAATGGTAGGGTGCACTGCACAATCTTTTTCTCTTCTTTATCTACAAATGTAGACATTTACCTTATAACTTGTTATATAAGTGACAATGAAATAATAGACATTGTTACAGAAAAATAATTAGGAAAAAAAAAATCACATTTCACCGAAGAACATAAATTAAATAATATTGTGACAGAAACATGTAACAAAACAAAACAAAATTAACTATTTTCTTATTCCAAATTTAAATACTTGAAGCATTAAGGCGGTACTACCTTTTTTCATTTATCTTTTTGACAAATATATTAACTTTTGTGTCCTACATTGCTTCTTCCACAATGTAGCAGCCACAAGGAGGTTTTAAACAATGAACCTTTGTCTAGATGTTCAAGCTCCACCTGAATTACATGGGAAACAGTCATTTTCGCTTAGTAAGCATTTTAAGAGGAAACCAAAAAACAAAAAAGGGAGTAGAAGGAAATTTATAAAGAATGATAGGACACTTAGCCAGGAATATTTAAAAGAAATAACATAAAGGACAAACATAGAAAATGGACTGTGTTCGTTCCCTTGTATATGTCTCTATCTAGTACCTTTTTCCAAGTATAACAACATACCTCAAAAAGCAAAAAAGGTTTTCCTTAAAGATATATTATATAGTTGCATCCATAGTCTATTTTCTGTGTTCGTCCTATATGTTATTCTCTTTTTATGTTACTATCGTAGTCTCCTATCATTCTTTACCAATTTCTTTTTTCTCCCTTTTGTGCTTTTTGGTTTCCTCTTTTAGGGAATTCCGTTCCAGGTTTCATACTCCGTCCTGATGAGTTCCGAGATAAGAAAACTTAGGTAGAGGGATTGGGTGATAGGGATCAACTCAAAGAAGCATACCACTTGTACTGGTGTGGTATGTGTTAAATATTGTATTCTTGGTTTCCTAATGGAATAAGTGTTAGAATTAATTTTTTGGGACTCCACAGACTACACCATACCACAACAATAATTAGCACCATAATTATGAGGGTTCTTAATTGCTGCCACAACATTTGTGGCATTTATGACATTATAATTCCTTTTTTCTAAATATAGTATTTAAAAAAAGCAGATTTTGAATTGCCATAGTTGTCACCCTTCCACGGAGCTGACTAGTAACAATACTATCCGCACCAAAATAGTGGCCACTCTACCACAAGGCATTTTTTTTATAAGTTATATTGGTTTGCGACAAAAATAATGGAAAAAGGAGAAGCACATTTCATCAAAAATCATAAAATTTATTCATTTGATGAAATATTAGACATTATTACAGACACATTGAAAATAAAATAACTTTACGGTTCACCAAAGAGCATAAAGCTTAACTATGTTATTTCAGCAGATAGGGTTTAATTTATTTGTTCTTGTTAGGCACCAGTTTTTCTCTCGATTTAAATTTCATAATCGCTACAAATAATTCACCCTCTCTTTTAGAATTTCTTATTTTTGTGTATTCATTCATTTTTAGGGTTTTTAATACCTTATGCAAAATTTCAATTTTATATCTTTTCAAGAAGTAATTTATTCTAATTAGTTTCCTAAATTTTGAGAGCCCACATCCATTTCTCTGCCTCTCATTTTGGAGTTTGTAATTTAAAAACTTTTATAATAATGTGGAGTTTTGTAAATTTTAAACTCACTTCCTCTACCTTCATGGAAGAAATATAAATTTGCTTATAGCTCAGAAACTTCTAATTTTATTTTATATTTATGAACACATATTTCAATGAAGAAATTATGAAAATTGGAAAAAGGCTACTTATGCAGATAAAGTAACCCTCAAGTCATTTTACTTGAAAAATACTATTTTGTTTTTAATGCCAAATTGCCTGTATATTAATTTGAATCAAAATTGTTTGATCTGATTTTTAGAAAAAATATTTTTTTTTCTCTTTTTTTGTTTAACTAAACTACACTTAATTTCAGATTGAAACTTACAATTTAAAATAAATCTTGGGGGAAGCTTATAAAAACCCTACCTAGATACCAAGTTTTAGCCTGATCAGTAAAATGGTTTTGGCGCTAGGCCTATTAAAAGACACACAGATAGCATTGTGATTTTTTTTTACAATCATAATACTTCCTATCCCCTTGGGACCTTGAGAAAGTACAAATGTAAGAATTGAGTGAAGAAATTTCACCAAGAAAAAGAGGAAAAACTGTGTGTGAAATCCAATGTCCAAAGGTGAAATCTTCTATCTTTCTTCTACCTTCGATGGTAGAAAAAGCTACACTCACATCACATATTACCTATAGATTATCTAACCGTTTTTGTTTTAACTCCCTCATCTGTTTCCTACATGGTTCTATATTTTCTATAACTATCACAAAAATAATGTGTGTGTGTGTGTGTGTGTGTGCATTTATGTGCGCATGGTTTTATTTACTATAGATAGAAGAAAGGATGATGTCATCTTTATACATTGGATTCTAACTACAATTTTTCCTCCAAGTGGAATTTCTTTCCTCAGTTTTCACTCATTTGTTTATTTTTCCTTATTTTTTTAAAAACAAATTTCCATATACTCCAAACTATGATTACCTATCAATGTATCTTAATAGGTATCACATGATTAATCAATTGCTTGTGAGTAATGGATTTAGTCTCCATGAGCAGTGTTGGTAAATGTGGGATCCTACAGTACCGATTTTCTTTGTCTTGTTCAGGAGGAGGCAGGCAAGTGACTTGGCTCACGGACTGGCCCTCCAAAACTACAGTGATCCCAGTGTTACTGCGGCTTGCCTATGTTTTATGGAGATCCTAGGGAGAAGCTCAGAGATTGCCAGGATTCATATCCACGCGGCTAACATTATCCTGCACTACCTCAAAACTACTGGCTCTAACCAACACAAGAACCAAATTGGTATTTTTTATTCTACTATTTCAACACAAGCACTAGTTTGAAATATTGGTTCACATTGGAGTTTTTAACACACATACTAACTTGTGTTGGTTCACACTAAAGTTCTAATACAAACCCTAACTTTTGTCATATAATAAATAAGATATTCGAAAGGGGAATAGAAACACTAAAAGGTTAAACAAAACATTGCTTCCTCTTGAAGAAAATTGATTGTTACGGCCAATCTTTCGACACATGTTTAATTATATTGGAATTCATCAGGAGGGAGTATGCCTCATACGATTTACACTCCTTGATGAATTTCGACAGAATGAAACATAGGTCGAGATATTGAGTAGTAAAAATAAACCTTCTACAAGAGGTAAAGCATTACCTCTTTGTCCAATAGCAGTAAAATTTGCCTTAAAATAGTAGTTCATATGTACATTTCTTGTTTTCGAGTTTCTGTTTGATCGATCCTCTTTGGAGAGGGTCCTTTTAAGTGAAACCTTAAGCCTGGATCTACATGCCCTCTTCCCCTTCTTAAATTTGGCCTACCTTCTTGTTGCACTAGGTGTATGCAAAGTTCACCTTTTTCAATTCGAAGCTAACTCAAATCACATATATGAAATATTCTCATAGCCCTTAAAATTTGAATATTTTTTGTAAGTGGTTTTATGTTAGAAAAAATATTATATTGTGGTTATTTATGTATAACTAATTAACTAATTTATTGCACAGTTATTTGTTAATTTTTTAATTTTATAAATCAATTGATTTTCACAAGTCAATAAAGTTTTTTCATATGAATATTAATTTGTAATGTATACAATGGCTTAGAATGGGATTGAGCATTTTAACTCTCGTGAAGCTTTGTAATTGTTAAAGCCGGATTTTTTTTTCAAGCGAAGTCGAAGCGAACAATTGTTTCTAAGCCAAGTTGAGGTTTTGAAGCTCTGCACACCCTAAGTTGGACCCACTAAAATGGATGCTATGTGTTAAGGTGTTTTGCTTCATGGCCTGCTGTTGGATCAGCAGCAGTGGGTACCTGGTGTGTTGGAGCTACTGGAGAAAGCCCTGCTCCAAGAAGACTACCCACTATTTTATTGGAGCCTTCCTATCAAGCTATCCAGATTACACAATCTTGCACTGCCCTCACAGTTGTTAGGACAGTTTAGTCAGCATAACAACTGGCTCAAGTTCCTTATCGTAGCTGACCTGTTCCAGTTCCCCAAGCAACAGGTATATTCATCACTCAATGTTAACGTCATTAATAAACCTTTGACTCCAGCCAGCATGATTATCACCACTCAACTCCTACAACACCACCCTTACCACAGCACAGCTCATATTACAAAACAGAGGTATTATATTACAAATCAATACATTGGAGAGGTCCTAACTACAAAGAAACAGCATAAACTTAATAGTTCAAACTTTTGCGGGGGAATTTATAGATGCATATAAATAAAAAAATGAATGCTAACCAATTATGAGGGGGGTAAAATTTACACAAAATAGAATGACTTTTTTGTGAATGAAAGGTCAGTAAACATTTATCATAAAATACCGCAGCATCCTTGCTAAGGATTCAAACTCTGTAGTTCCATCAATACAGATTTATTTATTGATTATTTTTAATCGCATTTTACTACTCATTCAAACTATTCTCATATTTTCAATTAAAAGGCTTAAGATTCATGAAATAAATAATTTTAATAATGATCCCCCACCCCCATTCCCAGAATCCCAGCAGGGTTTGTCGCTAGATATTCCTGGTCTTCTACTGGTGGTGAAGGATCTATAACAGACTTTTGAGGTTGGGGCATTATGTAGGCGTAGTCACATTGCCCCGATGAGATGTGGGTATGGTGATGGTGGTGGTGGTGGTGATGGTGGTGATGATGATGATGCCATTAGAAGTCTTAAACCTAAATTAAGGCTAACTAACCAGACCATGGCAACCACAGGTATGATTTCCCTTCGGGTAAAAATGCCCATAATACTGCCGAGATTTAAACACTGGACCTCTGGTTTAGTAGCCATTAACACTGACCACTAGACCAAGAAACTGACCTTTTTTTATTATTAATGATTAATGTATTTGTGATAATATTTAATAAACATATGACTATTTAAATTGGTCACAGAAAAATAAATAGAAATATGTATTTATCATGATTGGAGATGGGTCAAATCCACTATTTCTCGAATCCGAATCTAAATTTTATTTTCGAATATCGAATCCAAAGCCCAGCAAATTCTTAGAAATCTTAATGATTTACAAATATATATTACACAATATAGGCCTAAATTGTTAATTAAGCTTTATTTCAATCATGCTTTCAATTTTAATCAACCCCAACCACCCCTCGCAAAATACTGGTAAAAATCCAGCTAAAATAAACAATCTTAGACTCATATTATTGTTGAAAAATCAAGTCAAAATTCAAGTGTCTTTTACTAATTTTTAAAAATGTTGATAGAATTCATCAAGTTTCTAAATAAAAAAAACATGTAAATAAACAAACAGATTAGGCCTAGTTACCTTTTAATTAACTTTAATCATCATTGAAGGATTATAATTTATTTTAATAGGAAAACAAAAATAAAAATACAAACAGATTTTAAAAAAAGACTAAAACAACATGCTTAACAATTAAACATGGTAGGTGAGCTGGTGGTTTAGGGGTAAGGTGTCTGACTTATGTACAGGGGTCCGGGTTCAATCCTCGGTACCGGCACAGATTTATCTTAATACCAAACCCTTCCTTCACCTCTGGCAAGATGTAAGTGTGTATAACCAGAACAGGTAGTAAGACGCACTAATAATAATAATAATAATAATAATAATAATAATAATAATAATAATAATAATAATAAAAAATACATGCATTGGAAATAATGAACTTAATATTGCATAAATATGTATTATTATAATTTTCTTTTATATCTATTATCTATATTTGCATAAAAAAAGCAAGAAATATATTCAAATCTTGCAATATGTTCATTCCCATTTTATTAGGCATGATTACGTCTGAATATTTTTACAATTACTTCAACAACATATTATCCACCTCGGTGGGGTAGTTGGCTAACGCGCTTGTGGTGTTGAGCTCGACTGCTGAGGACGGGGAGATCAAGGTTCAAATCTCAGTCAGGTGAACTTTTTTTTTTCCTAAATGGTTTTCCACTCTCCCTCCACGCAAATGTGGGTTCACTTCCTCTAATTCAACCTTCCCAATTCCTAATCCATTAGAGTAATTAGTACTTAAAGCGTATAACCCGAACGGGTAGTAAGACGTGGTGCAATATATATATATATATATATATATATATATAAATAACATATTTTTTTAAATAATAAACTCTTTAGTTAATATAAATTTAAAAACATTATGAATTAGCAAGTCGTTGATTCTTAAAACTCGATAGCACTTACTAAGTGATCAGATTACCTGAATCTATTTTAAACAAACAATTGATATACAATACATAGGCCGATAGGCATTAATAAACAGTTTTTTTGGTGTCGAACTTTTGAAAGTATTTATTTTTCATGAAACCCAATAAAATGTCTAACTTAAGGATCGTATGAAATAAATTGGAGTTAATTGCATAGTTTTAGATAATTAAAACTAGTCGGGTAGTAAGAATTAATAGTCGTGTTTATTTAATCATCACCCTGGTGAGTAAACATATACATCATGGCGGCTGACTTTGTATTATGTGTAATGTGTTCTTATTTCTGTTTTAAAAAAAGCCGTAATTTGTTTTATTTATTTTGAGTTTATTTGTAATTCTAGTTTTGATTTTCAGTTTTTGAAGAGTTTTAATGTTTCCATTAAAATATTTATGAAATTGTTCGTGAAGTTAGAGTTTCAGAAGTGAGCATGCCCTATAATGGTCGAGTCCAAGTTTCCCATAGAGGTGGGAGGATAGGGTATTAGGTACGTTAAATTTTCTACAACTAACAATTACAATTTTATTTTTTCAAAGAGAGATTTATTCGTGTTTATCTCTTTTGTCCGACAAAACAATGATCACGGATTAAGTTATGCTTTTAAAGTAGGTCTAATTTTTGAATTAAAAATAATTATGCTTTATTTATGAAGTGAAAGATTCAACCATCGAATCCATTAAAACACTGAATCCTCGAATCTCAAATACTTGTCAGAATTCGGTGGATTCGAGGATTCAAAGATTTGAGTGTCCCATCTCTAATCATGATGTTAAGTTAGTATTTATTTTATAGTGATTAATTTAGTTCATCTTATAAGTTTATAGTATTTGATATTGTATAAAGGGAAACCACTTTAAAGTAAAATTATAACAGATTTAATTTTATTGTAAACTAAATTTTATAGTTATATATTAGTTAATTATTTTGATTACATAAAATACACAAGATAAAAATAAAACCACTAATTAACCCTTATACTAGGTTTTTATATTAAATTTTATTATTTACTTTCTCTTTTTAGGCATGATTGGGACATAAATCTAATTTATTATTTTTAGTGTCAAATTTTAAACACCACTGTCCACTGTCAGTACAATAATAGTTGTATGAGTAAATTTTGATTAATTTATAGCTCTCTCAAATAAAGGTAAGTATAAAATTCAATTTGAAGACTAGAGCTGTATATATATTTTCTTTTCACTGCACACTAGTACCTGTCTGGGATGAGTTCATTCCAACTACATTAATGGAGTAGGATTGAGTGAAAATGAACCTCCATTTTCTTAGAGTTAATTTAAGAAAAACTAACCTAGTTCACTTGGCCGAGATTTAAATCTAGATCCACTCTTCATTGGCAAACCAGATTAAATGAGATTGGCAGTTATTTTATGTGCCCATCAGTAAAGGTCTGCATGGCATTATTTGATGGAAGCTTTTTCTAAGTATAATTGGTTTGTGGGATTAAAGTTTCTCCCTATTTGATAATAATTCTAAGTCTCCTGTCCATTTAATTATATATTTTGAGACATATTTTATACTAATTGTTAATTGTTTTAATTTATTTTTGATATATTCTTTAGTTTAACTTTTCATTGTTTTATTTAATAAAATATTGTGTAAAAGTTTATTCAAGGCCAAGTTATTTTACCAAATAATTACAATAGAGAGTTAAACACCCTTGTTATTTTTGGTTGTCGCGAGAAATTTTATGATTACTAAATAAATCGTTTTTCAGGTGTCAGAACTATGTGAGCAGTTCAGATGTAGCAAAGTGAAGCAACATCTTCTCAACTCTCTAAAGCTAAGAGTCCAAACCAGTGCAAGTGTTTATTCCTATGAGAAAACAGGTATTGGTGGAGAATCACACCAAGCCTTGGGGGACCTGCTTCTTTCACTGGTACACTGCCATGACAGCCCAGATCCTCCACAGTCACTTCTTACTGCCTGCGCCATTCTGGATAACCCTATCTTTACTGTTTTTGCTGCCTGCTATGAAGTGAGTAATCTATAACCCGACCCTACTCTTAGAGCCAAGATAGATTACATTATGCTTTATAGAACACTTGATGCCATGGGTTATACTACATTATGATTGCCAACCTAAGGCAATCTAGAATTATTTAATAGCCGTGAGTTTTTTGCTATGAAGAGAAAATTGTAGACCTATTTATTGGTTTATATTTTATTTCTGAAACTGATACATTAATCATTAACTATCCTGAAAATTGTAAAAAGCTGAATGTTCAATAACAATATTTAAAGATAAGCTTTTAATTAATTACCATCTATCCACAAATTGATACAATTATTATTACAGCCAGTGGCAGAGTTAGCTTCGTGGTTTTGGGTTGCGAGCTCTAAACTTAGTTGTTGGAATTCTGCTTGGTTCATATCCTGGCCAAATGTTTTTGCGGTGGTCTTCATATTTTTATTACTATTCTTTCCGTTTAGAGTTTCCACCTTGGCTGCTTATTTTTGGGAACATATTGAATACCATCGATACTGGTAGCAAAACCAGGTATTTAAAAAAAGTGTTGGTTTATTGAAACTTTAGGTTATTTAATCACATTATATTACTTTCAATCCATCGATTAAGTACTATTCAAATTAATTTATTATATTTTAAATAGTATTCCTTCTTTAGTGTAATCCACCTTGTTCATTAACGCTCCTCCTGAGATCCCTGGCCAATATTCCAACTTTAATATAGTGTGAACCAATGTGGACCTTTCTCAGCAATGCTCCTCCTAAGGTTCTTGGCCAGTATTACAATACAATCCTCTGAAGATCCACCCACCTCTTTAAACCATGAGAATAGTATTATTGCTTATTTATAGTACATGTGTTGCAGCCATCCTCTGCTCTGCTGTGCATCTGTACCTGGCTCGCTACCACTCTTGACCAATTACAGCCCAAACAACAACCTGGTTATTTGACAGCAGGACGTATGTCATGGTCCAGTAGCCAGGTAGAAGGATTGATAGTAGGGGCTGTCTCTTGTGGTAGAGGCCTGACTCTAGCGCGTGCATGGAGTATCTTTATGCCTGACCATGCTTTGTGTTTGCTCTTCAATTCATTGGTGAAGTGTGTCGTCATGAAGAACTTCACTGACAGTGTGATTGATCTCAAGACCTTCCTGGCCGCTTGTCTAAACCTGAGGAACAACAGCCATATCATGGAAGGGGAGGGAGAAGAGTAGGTATTCAGCCATTGTTAATATGAAACAAACACATCTTTTCAGATGGTGTTCTGATAGCGTGATTGTGTAAATTATTATAACTGCACCTAGACAGGGATTTGAACCCTTTAAGCCAGACAACAAGGGCTCAAATCCCTATTTGGGTAGCATTTCAACAAAACTAATTTCAACTAATTTTAACATATACAAAAACCTAAATTTACACATTATAATCACTTACAAATATTTTTTTAAATATCTTTATAAAAACTTTAATTGTTTTAGATATAATTTTATTAAATGATTTACTAATCAAAACCTTTGTTTAGTTTATAATATCCATAGTCATAAAATTTAATCTAATGACGCTAGTTTTGCATATATTAATGTACCAGTAGTTAAAACCTTAATATAAATCTTAATGATTCATGATTTCATAAAAATGGAATAGGATTGAGAGGAAAACTTGTTAATAGGGCTCTGCGAGTACTCGTATTCCGAGCTCGTCGCTTAAGCTCGAGATCGAGATCGAAAGGTTTGTAGGCTAGTCATTTTCGAGCTTCCACATGATGTACTTAATAATCAATTTTTAAAACGCAATAGTAAGCATAGTCTATTTAATTGAGATATCATCGGCATTCCCACCTAAAAATAATTTGTTTGCTTAACAAGTTGTTAAAAATTGATTTCAATTTTCACATTAATAACGTAATAGAGCTTTAAAACCACTGTCGACCAGTAAATTTATTCAATATTGTCGTCCATTTTGAATTTTACTTGATTGAAGTTGTTTTCTTGTGTTGCCATGACAAAGCAATTAAAATAAAAATAGCTAAGAAGATCACTAAATAATTGAATGATTCTTTTTACTATTTTGACTTGGTCCCTTTCTAGAATAATAATGTATGTTAAATTTAATATCAAGAATATATTATTATACTAAATGTTTTCAAACTTAAGATATTTAAAAGTCATGGTAATTAATACATTTAGCTACAAAACTAGCTCTAGTTTAGTAACTAATTAGTTATAGAATTATGTTGGTTAACCTATTTAAATCACTGTTGATTTTATTTATTGCAATACATATTTTACCAAACTTACCACATTTATATATTAAAAAAGCATTGACTATTTCATATTGTTTGCTAGAGATTTTATTTTAGTCATATTATTTTTAATTTTTAAGTCTCACCATCAACTTTTATAAGCATTAAAAATTGAATTGAAGTAAATTTCTCACTAAAATAATGTTTAACGAGAGCCCATACATCCCGCATGTGTAACTGCACATAAAGGAATAGAAATGGAACAGAACATGTGATAATGCACGATTACACTAAGGAATAATAAACGAAATACAAAACACTTCAAATTTATTTGTTTATGATTCTTACATTTTCTTATAGGGTAAATTAATTTACAGAAGCATATTTAGGGGAAATATTAGCTTATTAAAACATCAATTTTATTAACTTTTAATCAATACAGTGTAGAAACATTCTACGATAATGTAAAGTGATAGTGAAGGAAGCCAACCTGAAAGTATAGTTAGGCTAGGCCTAGATATAAATAAACAATTTCTCTATTTTCTTTCTACTTTTTTACACTTCCCACTTCTTCAAACTTCCACAGTTGTACATTGTCTTGAATTTTCGGAAATATATATTTTTCATATGAAGAGAGATAATGAAAAAGTAATATTCCCGAAAATTCAAACTAATGTGCAACTGTAGAAGTTTGAAAAAGTGGGAAGTGTAAACGTTTAATAATACATGAAGAAAGAAGTGTGTTTGTTCCTATATAGGCCTAACTTAAACTTTCAGGTTGGCTTCCTTCGCTATCACTTCACATCATGGTACAGTGTTTCTACACTGCCTTGCTATACATTTCCGAGCCATCATGCAACTAATCGTTTTGTTAACTTTTTTTTATAATTATTGTTGGTATAGTTTTAATGTCCTTAAATACTTGAGTGTGAAACCATTTTAATTATTCTTTTATTAGTTTTTTATTTGAGTGTTCTTATTTTTACATTGTGTTTTATAAGTGTTATTTCTAATTTACAAGCCAATATTTTCATTATTTAACTTTTTTTTAAAATATTTACTATTTATAAAAATGAATGTCATTCATATTTTAAGAACATGTGATTTAATATACTTTTACATTTTAAAATTATTAATATATTCGAACTCGGGAGCTTTCAGAAATATTCGACTCGAATAAAAAAAACCAAGCTTGCAGACCCCTACTTGTTAACATACCTTAGAGCATTGGTTTCCAAACTGTGGCTCATGAACCCTCCGGGGTTTCACGAAATCTTCCAAGGTGTTTACAAAAATATTGCTGTAATGGCAGATTTTTGCAGCACTTCATGAGGTAATAGAAAGCATTTACAACTGTTAATCATCTCACACTGAAGTTAGGTGACTATCTCGAGGTAGAACTATTACAAGATTGTTTGAACTTAAACATAAAGTTTTTGTTTTTCTTACCAACCATCCCTTTCCCAAAGCAAAGTGCATGCAATATCAAGTGGCTGCAGGCTTTGACCTATTAGGCAGATATTTTCTCGAAAATGAACAGTTTGAACCTAACTTTTAGGGGGTAAAATATTAACGTTTTTTATTGTTCAGAATCATACAGAGTTTTTCATGAAAAAAACTAACTCTCGGGAAACCTGTTTAATTAGTAATCATAAGGAGTGCTTTGATATCGTTCAGCACTTAATGGTATAAAATCAACTTTTTTTTGGCCGAAAATGTTAAGAACATAGTTAAAGAACACTTAAAGGGACTTGGAAAAACTTTCAGAGAATATTTCCCAGCCATGTCCAATAATAACAATAATGGATTCACAATCCCCTAGAAGAGACAGCTGTTTTGAAATCCTTCATATTAAGTGTGAGTGAAAAAGAGCAGCTCCTTGAAATTTCCACTGATTTTGAATTAAAGAAAAGCTATAAATATCTTTGTCATTAATTGGTTTCTGGATGAATTTAAAGTAGTTTCCCAGTGTTAGAGAATAAAACTATTACAGCTTTGTTACCTTCTTCTTCTATTTATTTGAGCGAGAAATATTTTTCTTCATATGGCTATTTAAAAAATAAATACAAAAAATGGCTCAATGCTGAAAGTGACTTGAGACTTGTTATCCCTTTTACTGTGGCTTCGCGTGGAGTGGTTTGGTTTCGTCGAAGTCCAGTTTCCGGGCGACTAGGCGTCGATCTCGTGGGTCCAGTGGATGGGGGTAAGGAAGGGAGATGGGGGAGAAAACATAGGCGGGTTCTGGGGTGGTCAAAGTGTGTAAATGGTAGCCCTCAGGACTAAAAGGGGAAATTGGAGTAGGTGGGGGTCGGATGGTCGGTGCGGGGGAAAGTCGAGGGGAGGAATTATCTACTCTCGGAGATCCTGGAGCGGAGTGTTGGCGTTCAGAGGTCTGGTGGCTGCAGTAGAAGATGGGTCCATGTGTGGAGTATTGTTTGGTGGTCGCTGTCTTCTTTAGAGTCTTATGTCGGTGGGCCTTGCCGGCGCGGCGGGTGTATCCCA
>CABFVX010002278.1:0-25659 GCA_902151425.1 Timema shepardi | reverse complement strand
GAAGGATAGGTGACAATGATGAAAAATGCTCTTTCCAAAAATAATGACGATTTATTATTGCTCTTGCGTAATGGCGGTTCCCCAGAGTGGGTCACCACTGAACTCGAATCAAGATTTCACCGGGTTATATACCCTCTGCTGCTGCCTGGCCTTGTCCAATCAGAGAAGAGGGAGCTTCCCATTGGTTCGGGAAAACGAGAGTGCTATTGGCCGCCAAGCGAGCCAATAGGAAGAAGGGAGTTGATTACAGAGGTAAGAGCGTCACAGACGGCTCAGAAAACATGGATCGCGAACGGTCCAGGCAGCAGGGAGGGGGTTAGAGCGGCCGGTGCGAGTGCGGAGGAAAGATACAAGGCTGCCTGAGCAGAGAGGTACAATAGACTTTATTTATCGTATGTGGTTCCTGATTTTAAAGGTTTGTTTCATCCAAAGCACGCACATCCTTCTCACTAAGTCATGTGAAGAGGTGAGTAACTTCTAAAACTTGCAAACAATTTTGAAACTTAAATTGGCAAGGAATTTTGTGATTAAAGGAGGGTATTTCAGTTATGTCAAAGCAGCAATTTTCAGTACCACTTTAAAAAAACATGTGAAATGTGATAATATTGTGACAGTAAAGATAAGAACATGTTACTACAGTGTTTTATTCTAAACAATCACTAGATACTATGTTATGAATGATACAAGCATGGAAAACTGATATATTTTAAATTTATACCCTGTAACGAATACCGTTCAACTTCATCTTACTGAATGACATCTGTCCACACCCACTGTGACCTCCACGACTTTGTAGTATCTCCCAGTATAGCCACTCACTCCATAACACATTTCCTCACATTCGTTATTGCTTATTTAATTTCAGTTTTAATCTTTTAAACAAATGTATAGTTATTTAAATTCTTACTTAAGTGGTTTCAATATTATTTCATTATGTTTGGTAAGGTATCTCAAAGTACCTAGTAGATTTATTTAAAGGTACTAAATATTTTTATTACAATTAATAACCAGATTTCATAAAAATTAGGTATAAAATTAAGTGCGTGGCAATGGATCTCCCAGGGGGTCCGTGCAACTAAGAAGATTGTGGTTCGCGAGTCAAGAAAGTTTGGGAACCGCTGCCTTAGACCGTACACATTAAATAAACATAGAATCTCTAAAAATAAAGGACATAATATATATTCTCTTGTAATATTTCTGTAACTGTGAGTTGAGTCTTTTTTTTATAAAAATTTCTCTCTTTGTGACCTGATATGATGTGTTGACAGGTCCTTCTTGAACAACGGTCGCTGGGTATTGAAAGTGTCTATAAGTACAGTGAATGCTGCATTAATACACAATTTCTCCTCACTGCAACACCGAGTACAGTTCTTGAATGCACTAAGCATGGCTCAATTCCCTGGGTCAGACTACAAGCTACTCCACCAGGTGGTTGTGTCTCTTCTTGACACTGATGTCACGGTTAATTGGGCTTCCTTGCTGGAAGCAGATAGTTCTAGTGCGATACAAGCCTGTGTAGACCAACTGACAGACAAAAACATGTTCCTACAAGCTACTAACTTGTGTGAGATAGTAGGTCTGTCTTCAGACTCTATACTATTAGCTCAGTGGTCATACTACTTCAAGACACACATGAGCGATTTCGTGAAGAAATGTGATCAAACATTCAGATCAGCAGAGCTCAGACCCATCACAGCATCTCGGTTTTTCTTGACACTGTCTCAGGAGGCTGATTCTGAAGAAGAAAGACACCAGCTCCTAACACTGGCGCTAGACTGGTACCAGCGCAGTGAGGAGGCAAATATTTGTGAGCGGGATAAGCTAGAGCTACTGACCTGGCAGAGCTGGTTGAGGCTGGACACGGAGGTTCAGGTCCCATTACATTCTTATCTCAGCAGTGTTGCATCACTCCTACCAAGGTGAGTTATATCTCTTACAATTAAACACTTATTGGAAGCAGGGTTTATAGTACTTGATTTTATTAACTCCATTATGTCACCTTACACCTGTCTCCTTTGATATCTTCTTGGAAGAGTTATTTTAGCATTTTAATTTTAAGTTCAATCCCGAGCCTTTAATACAATCTTGAGTTCAGGCTAACAGCTATATAAGCCCAGCAATTACGAGCTTGTATAAGGCTATTTTTGTTAAGTATTGTGTGTCTACTGAAGGACGAATTTTTGTTTACACTTCTCCCTACTTGTCCAGACTCAAGATGTTTGTTAAATGCAGACTAGGCCTGGGAGGAAGGGTGTAGATGACCTGTAGAGTATTGAATGCTAGTATTAAGAAAAGCAGTGTTTTTCTTATAATTCTGAATATATGAAGAAAGACAGAAGAACATTTGTCTTTCAAGGAATATTTTCATAAATTTAATAACTATCTCTAACCATAAGCGTGAGAAAAGATGAATGTGTGTAAAAATATGAAAAATTGAAGAAATAATTTTTTGTTTAATACCAAGGCCAACCTAATTTCAGGTTGGAGTCCTTCCTCGTCATTATACTGTATTACATTAGTTTACAGTGTTTCCACAATCTTTGATTAAATTTGTAAATCATTAGGTCCTTTTTTTTCTAATCAGTAGTTCAGCCTAGTTAAAAATTTCATAATTCTTCTAAAGTAGCTGCAATAAGGAGAGAAGAACATCTTATTTTTTTTACTAAATCACTAATTTTTGTGGAAATTATTTAATTTCAATAACACAGATTTTAAAACTATTGAAACTAACTGAATTTGGTAATGAATTATATCAATTATTTTAAATAAATAGGAAACACTTTAGCTGTAGCTGGTTTTCAGTAGGGTGATTTTATTTCTGCATTACAAACTAAAGATTGAAATTTTAATAATTTAAAATATTGAATAAAAGTTATGTAAGTGAAAGTAAATTGAACTCAAATTTCATAAGACTTAGACGTTTTATATAAATGCACATTTCATGGTGATACATTACCTTTCATGGCATCTCAAACTGTTGGACATATTTTCAGCACCTTGACCTCTTCTTTATGTGCAGATGATTTTTATTCATTTCTATCAAGTAACCCAGATTATTCACAGGTTACTCAAGGTCTTCAACATTGTAGGGCATGATCTTTAAAACCTATTTAATAATTTGGCACTTTGGTATATTAAAAGAAAAAATATAATGTTTTGTTTGATACATTTTAGAAAGCTCTCTCAATTATTCTTTTTAGGGAAGAAGAATTTTGAGACATGACTTGTATAAACATTTGCATTTTGTGTGTGCAGCATAAGAAAAAGTTGTCATTTATTTAACACTTATAAGTTGCAACTAATATTTTAAATGGATCAAAAACCGATTAAAAGTTATGTCACCAACAGCCTCAATTGGAAGGCATGTTTTTATAAACATTTTATGTTGATGTTGTGAGTAGCGGATGATATAATGGGTGTTGCAAGGATAGCTATTATGAATCAATAAACAAATAAACTAGAGGGACTGGTGCAAAAGGAGGTGTCAGCAGTGCTGAGCTAGGAACCAGGTCAGCGGCCCGGTTAAAAGCAGTTGATCTTGAGCCCTCAAGGCTGACTGCAGAAGATCATAAGTTGGGAGGTCATGCTGCCTGTCACGGGGCCACGCGGGCAAAGTTGTCGGGTTCATCAAGTACCAGTCGGGCTGGGGCTACCTCTCGAGCCCAGGGAACCAGGTTCAACAACCGTGCAGGCAGGGCTGCCGCAAGAGAGGGGCAAGCGGGGCGATCCCCCCGGGCGCCGTGAAAAAGGGAGGAGTCGATAAGCGCCTCTCATACCCACTTGTGTTAGTAAATAGTTTTAAAACTGTAAAGATTGAATATATTATAAAGGCATAGATCAGATTCCAACAGATAATGTTGCAAAAATTTTAAAATACATCTTGTAAACATTGAAAATAAAATGGTATAATGTGTTGTGTTATAAAAACATCAGTGTAATTAAATTGGTAAAGTGAAAATAGCAACCATTGTAAGCCTGTGGCACCGCTACGACATGAATTTGTTCAGTTCACAGCCTGTGAGTCAACAGGTCTTGTGATGAACCTTATCCTTATCTCCACTATCAACTATCTTCTAATAAATTGGCTGACACAGTGAATAGACAGACATTTAGACTACAAATCAATAAATAACTTGGTTGTATTATGTACGATTTATCTAAGTGAATAGTGAATGACACGTAGTAATATTATGAACATTTTACAAATAGAACAACAATTTATGATGTGTTACTTTCAATTTTTTGAATTGTGTGAATACAATACCGTATTCATACTCAAATATATTTATTTAACCCTGTTATTCATTAATATAAAATTGAGATGTACTCCGGGCTGGGCCTATCAGCCATGGTGTCAGATGACAGGTATGTGTTATGAATAAATTATGTCTATTTTAGCTAAAAGTTAATTAAAAAGGGTGAAGCGTAACCTTTGGATGATCTAAAAAGTGTTTTTGATTGATGACACTCTGCACCATAAAGGTAACATTGCTTGTTATTTTCTCCATAATGGTGTAAATACAAGACGGTGTGGGTGGCGGGCCTAAAATATGTAGTCTAGTAAAGGAATATACAGTAGCCCCATGGCTTCTTTGGTGCTGACTGACAGCTCACAGCTGACTTCTAACAGTCAACATTTAGGTGTATACTTAAATTTTTAATGTCAGAAGTGACAGCTGCTAAACACATGTTTTTGCAGATATAGTTCGGCTTAGGGATACATAATTTGGTCTGGTCACTTTTCAAAGACGTCAGCGGTCAGCACCAAAGAAGTCATGGGGCTACTGTAGATGCAGATTCTGTAGTAATCTTCGAGAAATTCTACTGTATAGTTGTTATATTTTGTCTGATGACCATAAATCATGGTTTTCTAAACTCTACCTTCAATTTCTGGACCGTGGCCTTTACATTTTTTAGTGTAAAACTTGTGAAAGTACTTCTGAGCTTTTGATCTTTGGCCTTACAGAATTCCTAGCAGATGTGTGACCAACTCAGCTGCCTTTGCCAGATCATTTGTTTCTTTTTGCATTATAAAACTGAGTGGAAGGGGTCAGAGCTAGGATGTTGCTGATGCAGAAAAAATCTACTATAAACAGATACCCGCACAATGCAATAATTAAAATACATGCCTTTCCAGTAGTCTTTATCTTTCCATCCAGTGATCCTCTGTAAAGTGGTGACTATGTCAGGTCCTGGTAAACTGCAGACCTCCGTCATGTTGTTTAATCCATTTTATTTAGCCTAGATTAGATAATTTCTTCTTTTCTTGTCCGTTTTCCGGCTCTTTTCATGATACCTTTTTTGTTGTTCTGTTCAGAAGTCTTTATTTCTGGTAAATTACCATTTTTTCTTCCATCACCTTCTCCCCCTCTCACTGTGGATCCGCCTCTGGAGTTGAGAGTGATAATGAGATGGATTTATATAAGATGTTTAATTAACGAAACAAAGTACAATGTGATGCTAGTTTGTCATATGCAGGCTTGAAATGTCGATGACAGAATATTGGTATGGGTGGCTACTATTGTCATTGCTTCGGCAGTTCTTAGATTCTATTTAGAAGGGTTTTTGAGTTTCTGACTATAGCCTGAGCTATGCTAAAACCTGGTACTGATCCATACTGCTTAGCCCCTCATATTCACTTGGGAACTCCTAGTTTGACTCTCCTCTGGTCATCCAACCCCAGCACAAAGCTCGCTTGCCACACCCCGGATATTCTCCAGGACTTCCAACAGGACTTTATCCCTCAGCAAGGTAGTGATAGTCTGCCCTAAGCTTGGAAGGACTCTCGTCAAAACCCTAACCCCATACTAATCTCTTTTTACTCAAAAACTTGAAGATCCCTACCTTTTCAGGTCTCCGCTTTCTTGTGTTTAGTCAACTTGCAACTCTTTATTGACACTTAATGTAAAAACTTAGCTGATATTAACAAAGGACTGTTTATATTGTTAACTGCTGGTATACATCGCTGAGTTAGCCATTCCCAGCACACGAGGTTTGTTCTATTGCCTCACACCTGATATATTCTTTAGTTTATAATGATAGGTTTTTACATTTTAATAAATACAGTACTGTATTTCTTTTCATGTCAGTGAAAATGTTCTTTGTTATGACTGCCCCATAGTGTGACAGAGAATACAACAGTTCTAGCAGTGGTGAGTGACGAGAATCAATTATCTAGACTAGACCAACTGCTAGAAGCTCTTCTGGATGCTAGAGATATTGCCACAGCCTCAAGACTAGGACTCATGTTCCAGCGGTCTAACAAAAATATTGATATCCTGAAAAACTGTATCAAACTAGCTGAGGGAAGTTTGAAGCCACTACAGTTGCCATCTGACATCAAACTTCTTCTAACCGAATCACCCAGAACACAGTACTGCCGACGCAGAACTAGGTTCACTTCAGAATCAGCCTCCTCTCTGCGTTCTGAAGGTACAGTAGCACATACTGCATTAGCTTCTGGTAAGGAAAATCACTAGAAAGCTCATCATGATTCAGAGCACAAGTTAATTATAGTTTTTGATAAACCATGGTACTCTATGCTTAAAGTACGGTTAAACTCATTGATGATGGCATTCATGAGACAGGGTAAATTAAATACTTTTAGTTCCCCCTCTGATCTGACACCTTAGCTCAGTTGATAGCTTTTCGTATACTTAGTTAAGGGTCCCGCGTTAGATTCCTTACGTGACCAAAAGATCTGGCATTAGTAAAATGTGGATTTACCCGTTCACATTGATGAATTAACAGTCGAGGACTGGATGTTGTGCCTGTCCTTAGCTTTAATTAAAATATAAGGCATAGTCTTCTCACTTAAATAATAGTCTTTTTCTTGACTTTATTTGTTATTCACTATCCCTAGAAACACAGCTTAATGATTAGATTAATCACTCTAACTATAATTGCAAAGGGTCTAAAGTAGGGCTTCTTAAAACTTTTATCCACTCGTGACCCCTTTTCACCCAAGAAATTTTTACATAAGCTTGGGTGTATTGGTTTATAAATAGGTATACAAATCAAACATTTACTGACAATAAATTATAAAAAACGTATTTAAAATAATTCTTTGGTGTAGATAGAGCTTACAAATAGTTTTACTATTTATTAAAGACAAAATAAAATTTAGATAGTAATGAGATGGATGTGCTTGTTTATTTTTACATAAATAATTAAATCTTGGCAGAATATTTGATACTGCTGGACATAGAGCATTTCAACATTTTTTGGGGTTGATTGATATTTTGATTTTATAATCGTCAATGCTGAGAACGTCGCTTCGCATACATGCGTAGTACAAAATAGCATAAGTGTGTTTAGGGCCATTTCAGAAATGGTTGGAAATTCTGTCCTAGTCCCAAGCCAAAACTCATTTAATGATTTTTTAGGAAACTCGAGTTTTAAATTTGGCTTGTTTGATAACGCAGCAAATTCTTCTTGCACTCTTAATGGCAGATGACTGATGTTTTTCTATTTCAATTGAGTATGGTTTACGAACCCAACTTAGTTTTTTAGAAACAAAATTTGAGGGGAGGTATTTCTAAAACTGTGTCTCCAGGCACTTAAGATTATCACTTTATAACTCTTACACTTAAATTTTTGAGATGGCTATTTTCAATTAGAAAATCATCTATAGCTGTAAACATTTCTAAAGAACTATTTTCCATCCTATTCTACCATTTGTTAACTCTTTTAGTAAAACTTTCAATATCACCTTTTAACATAAATATGTTAGAATTTGTTGTGTGTTCAGAACCAAGGCTCAGTGAAGTCGCACGATGTGACACAGGCGAGTGCTGCCATAAATACCGAGGATTCATTACGCATTTTATTTTGAATTACATTTTTGTTGTGTGTTCAGAAACCTTTTACTATTACCAAATCTTTCAAGAACCCCACATCTAGTTACGCAACCCCATATGGGGTCGCTATCCACAGTTTAAGAAGGCTTGTTCTAAAGTCATGTCCATAATAATTTTTTAGTGTTGAAAATTAGATACTATTCAGGGTGTTAGTTTGGAAAATAACTACATTACTATTGCTTTTTGCAGTATGAAATACTCATTTTAAGCTTTAGTGTATAGCTTCGGGAAAGAGTTTGGCTGCTTCACACCATGATATTTAACGCAATGTCTTTATGAGGGCTTAAATATTTAAGAGCATACCTTGTCTACATGACTGTTCACAGGGGCACTTATGTCAAAACCTTGGGCTTAAATCAGGTATTGTTGAAAGATCTGAGAAAATCAAATAGGGCATCCCCATGTTGGTAGACCCCAGGAAACAGATTCATATTGAGGACTTTCACTGGCGAATGAACTCCTATGCATTCATCTGTGTCAATAGGGAATAATAAAAATTATCTACTCGCAACACATTAGGCAGTTCGTAATGTGTATCGAGATTTTTTTAAGGGAAGTTAGTCTGGATACCTTCTCAAGGACAATGCTGGGAAATGTAAGGTAATTCCCGATACTCATGTTCGACATTTCCTCAAGACGGCCCTTTATTGGCACAGGGTGAGTGAGACACTATGTAATTGCATTGCTACCATGAAATGTGAGAGAAGTCTTGCATTTACACTGTAGCTGAAAGGATTAATTGGTGGGAAACTGGCACTCATTTGTAAATACTTAAATAAGCAATAGATCATAAATAAGTTCTTTATTCATTTATTTAGACATAAATCTCTCAAAGTCGATCCTGTTGGCTATTTTAAAACTATGATGAAAACCTTTTATATCTTTGCTTCTAACAGGAACAACTTTAGTTTGGGGGGGATTAAAAAAACATTTTTAAAAATCGAGATTCTAAATATTTATTGGGGAATCCACAAAAAGTTGATTTTAAGGGGAGAATAACTAATATTTTATTGATAAATTTTATTTTATTTCAATAGCACAAGGTTATTTATTTAAATGCTTACTCTGTGAAATAGGGATAAAAAAAAGATAGTTAATGGCAGTGCACGTACCATTGATGTATCTGGCCAACTTTCTCATCACTGGAATTTTAGTTTATGGCAAGCCTGGTGCCTTAGACCGTGTGACCATCAATGTCGGAATTGTTGATAAAAATTAAAACAAAAATATGTTTGTAAAAAGGTCATATATATTGTAGCTTTCTATAAATAATAAATTCACATTTGTTTATAATTTGGATATTGTTAAAGGTTGAAATATGATAAGGAACCTAATGTTAGACATTTTAAACTCCTACATCCAAGTTTAGTTTGTAGGCTCTCTGTATCCTTGCTTAAATGTCCTGAATTTGATTCTCGGTAGGGGGCCTACAGCCAAAAAATTGATCACTAGTATGAGTAGAATGTATTTTCCTTGTATTCAATTTCAGGAATTTTAAAATTGATATTATTTTGGTAAAAAAAAAACTGGAATTAATGGTCAAAAAAGTACAAAAATTGAAGGATAAGTACTTTTGCTTTTATTTTTATGATTCTTTAAATACAACCAACTGCCTTTAGCTCATAAGATCACATGCAACCGATGGTTAAAATGTATGCCCAAATAGATCTGAGACACGAAAATATATTTTTAATGCAAAATAATTACAAATTAACTTTTTAAAACCAAATAATGCATGAAATACACTTTAAACACACAAATTCACAGATAAATACTTTGATCATGTTAATTTATTTCCGAAAGGCATTCATTGCCTTTTATGATGTGACCATGAATAACAACTACAATTGAAAATACAGAGTGTTTTAGTAACTATGTTGTTAAAAATATTGCTCTTTGATACAGTTTAGTAATGTTTCCCATGATATCCAGGTTCACTTGAGAAGAATATCACATCTTTATCAGTACTTTTAGGAAGAGATTTATTAACTAAAAAATAAGATAAAAACAAGCACAATGGCTCATTTGAACAAATACCCTTCTTAGCCTTAATCAGTTGCTTGCTAAACACAACTAATTATGAAGATCTTTCACATCTAATGTAAGAAATAATATCCTGGTGCATCCCCCGGAATCTCCTTATTATGTATGCATTCAACTAGTTTTTTCCTAATGTCTTAATCTAATTCTATAGATAATTTATTTCTGATAGTACTAAAATTCAGGTCTCACTATGAAGTAGGGTGTTGTCACTCAATGAAAAAGTCTGAACGAGACTAGACAAAACTAATAGGAACCACCCAAACCGCCCTACTGGTGTAGATACATGTACATATGAAATCACATTAATAACATTTTTCCTCCTCTCCATCCAAATCCCACCTTGGCCCACCCTGCGGCAGGGATCGGCCAACTTAAGGATAGGTACTAGGCACTTTATTTAGTAGTTGCCAACTCCTTCCGTCCTTGGAGTCAGAATGAGGTGATGGAATTCTCCTTCACTCTTGTCTGATGACAAGCCTGTCAAAGGGTAATCATCCACCACTCTTGAGAATGCAGTCACAGTGTGATTTAAGATCATTGGGTGTGTGTGTCCTGCCATGAGTACCAGATGCTATTCTGATTATGTCACTGAATAGTTTATCACTTTATAAGCTACTCACTTTGGAAAGTGAATTCAGCTGGATTTACTATCTCAATGAACAGAAATTTGGGAGTGTGAATAGAAAATTATACCCCACATTACAATAAACCAGATATTTCCTTCTGTTAGGCTGAGTGAGTTTTTGTTTAGTAAATCACAACTACAATTGTTGTATTCAGCAGGACAGTAGTCTGACTCTAGTTAAACCTTTAATGCATCAAGTCAGAGTTTTAAAATCTATTTTTCAAGTCAGGTGTCATACTTCTAAATATGTACTTCAATGAGATAAGTGCTCAAATTGTATTTTTGTTTATTAATCAGTATTTCGGGGGTATATAAACTAACAGAATAATGTGTTTGTTTCAGTGAGCGGCATTGCGAGCTCGGAGCCTTTGGAGTTAAGTGAAACATCAGAAGTGTTAATTGTGCTAGAAGCGCTAGTCCAAAATCTAGACCATGGAACAACCATTGGCAACATGCTCCTGTTGGGTTATAGAATAGCACTAGCCACCAATAAACACTATCAGGATGTGTTTTCTTCACTCATGAAAGGTACTTACTTCAAGTTCATAATCATTTCTTAATACAAGACAGGTACTTACTCACATCTTTCCCGTGTTGATTGCATCATTCAAGATAGGTGCTTGCATCATGTTCATTAATGTTTGCTGTTCACTTGGAAAACCAGTGATTTTTTTGTGTGTCTAAAAAGGGTCCCCCCCTCCCCCCGCCCCGTAAACACAAGGGATTTTGCATGAAACTAGAAAAGGTTGGAAATGTATCAATTTTTGGCATTTAACTGCAAATTTTAAATATCCACAATATATATAAAAATAAAACCTCTTTTGTATTCCAGACAAATTACACATTGCCCAGGAAAATAGTTTGTAACTATAAAATAATTTTAAACACTGTAAAATAACAAACCATTATTATTTTAAAAAAAAGTTTATTTGTTAAATTTAAGTCACATTTAAAATTTCCAATAGTATTAAGCTGTTCCTTCTAAATAACACAAAACCTTCTTGAATCAATTCTTTAGTTCACCAGCTAGCTTTGTAATATAGATGTCGTTGGTGAGGTCTTGAAACAATTGATCATCAACTGTTTCCAGCCTGTGGCCGGGTCACTTTAGTAAAATACCTTTTTATTCCTCTATCCATCAACCATTCTTCCTCCTTTAATGTATTTCATTCTTCTCCTCTCACTTGAACACTTTCTGTTATCTGCTTCTTCCTTCTCTTTCTGGGCCTCTCTTTCGGTCTTTATCCTACATAATTCATTTCTAAAATTTTCTTTAGCATCCTCACTTTTTCGATCCATATTACATGCCCATACCATCTCCGTCGTGCTTCCTCTACTATCTCATATACTCACTGATCATGCATGATTATTACTTTAAGGACTAATAAACACGAAATATGGAACATTTTAAATTTCTAAATGCTTGTAATTATTACATTTTCTTATAGTGTTAATAAAGTCATGAAGTCATATTTTAGGAAAATATTAGTTCATTAAAACATCAATTTCATAAACATTTCCTGTAATTTGAGTGTTTTTATTTTAAAATCATGGTTTTTTAAGTGTTATTTATAATTTAAAAAACAATATTTCCGTTTTTAAAAGCTGATAGGTCTTAAATATTTACTATTTTTTTAAGGGTCATGCATATTGATTATTCTTTGTACAACCTTAGTAAGGTTCTCAGTAGCTATAACATCAACAGTCGAGTAAACACCTCACCTGCTCAATCAATGATCGTAAGATCACTATAAAGATTTAAATAGTCACCTTGAAAATGATTATAAAAAAATTATGCAATATTATTACCACCCATATCATTGGGTATATAAAGTTCAATAAGTAGAGGGAGATGATCTAAATCAATATTAACTAGTGATTGCGAGATCTTTGTTAACAAGGGATACTGAAAGTTATCAAAGACAAACTTTAAAATATTGATGTTAATTAGAATTTTGAATAGAGGAATTCTATTTGTTGTGTTTATTTATCTTCTTATTAACAGATAACCCTGGCACTCTGATAAGCACAGTGCTGGAGGCAGGGCAGCCATGTGGATCAGCTCTACTCACTTTTCTCTGTGAAGATCTAGTTTCGGCAGTGATTCAAGGGTCTTCTACTTTTCTATGGAGTGACTCCCAATTCCCAAAATTAGTGTCCCTGTTGGAGGACCCCTATATATTGGGTGACAAGCTACTAGCTGCATCGAACATATCTTCCATAAGGGCTGTAACTGGCCTCCTCATACTTGCTCATCACTGCTACACTGCAGCGTGCAACATACAGGGCATCACTAGGACCCTCCGCAGGGCCAAAATCATGGCAGGGGTCTTGCTGCAAGAACAGGAGTGGGGACTATTGGTCCGACTCCTAACTGGCATGCGTAGGTTCACTGACATGGTATACATCTTCCATGCTCTCAAGGAGAATGACAGGTGACTTATACTTGAGTGAAAACAGGCATTTTTTTTATTGCTGCGTCTTACTACCACTTCAGGTCATATGCGCATATGATAATTACTCTAATTGGGTATCCCCTGCATTTGCCTGGATGGAAAGTGGGAAACTTTCAAGAAAAACCACCTTCAATAGACCCAATCAACATTCAAACCTCAAACACCCCTACATCAGCAGGCCAGTCTAACATGAGAATGACTCCTTAGACCTTTAAGCCCTGAAGCAGGTAACAGGCATGTTTACTACAACTAGGGAACTGGAAGAGTTTAACTATAAATTAAGGCTATCAAAAGAGAACTGGGAGTATTAACTATTTAAAACTAATATCAATAGTCAACTATTAACAAGAAAATAAGAATGTTAACTATCACCAAGAAGTTAAGAGTATTAACTAAAATCATTCCAAGTCCCAGCTAGACCAGTATGTGGTTTGTAACTGTTATTGGTCCAAAGTTAAAGTCTTACTCCATGTCCTCTCTAAGGGTTGTGAATGTCTAACTTAGACTTGCTATTGCTTCACATATTATAGTGGGTTTTTTTTTCACATGCAGATTTGAGTCCCTGCTAGGGCAAGGCATGGACAAAGTCCCTGGTCTCCAGATTGCTATATTGGACTACCTGGAGAGGTATTATGCTGAGGATAAGGACACTATACGCATCACTGCATTACACTTCAAGATGTATAGCCGTGTGGCCACACAATATATAAAAGATGGGCAAGAGAGGACTTTAAGACTGAAGGGATCCTTGGCTAACAATGAGGATACGAGGGCCCTACTTATGTCGGCTATGTTGGACTTTTCCCAAGCTGCTCAATATTACCTGCAGGTACCAGACTTTAAATTAGAGTTTGGTTGAATCCACTATTTTATGAATCTGAATCTCCAATTTACCTTCAAAAAGTTGTCATTAAATTCTAGAGCACCCTTGACAGATATTCAAGAAATGTTGAGGTCACTATGTGAAGAAAATTAAATTCTATGTTTGTACTGGAGCAAAATTCTATTTATTTTTACCATAAAATTTTTGCCATAAAAACTGCAAAAACACTGACCTTTTCTCGCATCTTCTTACATTCCACCTTAAGCTAAGTAACTAACCATTATGTTATTAATTATGCTAATGAAAAACTATCCAGTGGCTTATTCATGCTACTCATTAGTATTGTTATGACGGGACATGATTTGGATTTGATTTTGTGTGATTTTTATTAAATTATTTATATTGAAAGTGGCTATAATTCACTTGTGGTGACTATACGGAATGACAACATTATTGTTTGTTTGGAAACTATTCATGTGAGGATGTCGGTATTCATTTAAAAGTGTTTGAACTAACTTTTCTAATAGCTGAGAAGTGGTGACTGGATTGTGGTATACTCTAGTGGACAGGTAGGGTAGGGATGTGAAAAAAGTATCGATACTATACTAATATTGATATATTCCTTTCGATACTATTATTTTTTTTATTCAGTACTTTTTTCAATACTTATACTGATATTAGTACTAACACTCCGGTATCGGTACAGTATCAAAAGAAACAACTTTTTTGCTATCTTCACTCATGCTAGGAGTAAATGTTTACTAGAATGGACTGTGGAGTAAGAACAAATTACACTTTTTCTCAATTTTCACTCATTCCCTGCAACCCTAGTATTCAATCTCTTTTAACTTATCAAAATCAACAGCTGTTCTTTCATCTTCATTTATCAATACAACCTGATGCCTGGGTGGTTGATGGGTAGATGATGGGTAGAGTGGAGACCAGTCTACTACCCCTTTATCAATGAGCATGGTCATCACAAACTAAACAAAAGAAGCCTTTGTATAACTCAATGAAGTCATTCAACTTAGGGGTGCCTCAAGCAAACAAAACAGAAAAGTTGATGTGCATTGTTTAAGCAGATAAATCAGGGCAGGGCATCCTTTCTTCTATAGTTTTTCAGTTGTTGGTAATCTATCTTAGTATATAAATGACAAATGTATTTAAAAAATGAAATTTACAGAAGTGAATTACTGATACTGATGTTTTTTTTAAAAGTTGGATAATGGAAAAGCATCTTATTAAAATTTGTTTTAAAACATTAAAAACCACTATAATTTTTAGTGTTTGAATAAATATGAAAATACAATTATGATGCAAAAGTTGAGATTATTATTACTTGACAAAAAAATAATAATTCCAGATTAAAATTTTCAACACCAATATTTACTGTTATTGATACTTTTCTTTCTATACTAGTACAGTATCGATATTTTTCATCCAGTAATTTATCTGGTTTTCAGCTGTTTACTCAATCCTGCTGTGTCATAATCCTTCATTGAGGTAATGTTCTATTCTCTGTATTCTTAAATTTTGTCTGCGGCGTGTAATATTTCTTGGATTCAGCTAATTAGGTCGAAATTTGTTTCTTTCTTTCTCTATTTCTGACCTAAGAGTTGTTTACACTTAGTTTCTTTTGTTTGGCTAGGGTTATGTGGCGTTAAGTATGTACAATTTCTATATTTAAGCATTTATTCATTTTGTCAAGTGTAAATTCTCTTGTGGCCAAAATATGTAGTAATGTATTTTTTCCTAGTGACTTTATGGTAACTTTTCCTTTAGACCAAAATTTCTGATAATGGAAATTATACTCTTTCTGTGAATAATTTACTGCATATAGAGTTCCTTGATTTACTTTACCTTTTAAAAATTCATATTTATGCAAGAGTTTGTAATGTAAATGGCTGTACTTGTATTTTGTTTGAGTTCTTCATAATAATTTACCTTATGGGTCTTTAAAAGCCATTGTAGTAATCTTGTATTGTGCCTTTTCAGGCAGTGTCTGGCTGAAAGTTTTTATTTATTTCAATATTCTCAGGTGACTGACTGTTGGGTCTAATAAACCCTGATCAATTATGATTCTTAATCTTTAAATTTCACTACCTCTGTTGACTCTCAGTTTGAGCTTAACCATTATTGTATACTATTATATATTTTCTGTTCTTGTATAGTGATGCTCCAATATATTTTAAATGTGTTTAATAATTGTAGCAGTTGTTATTCCCTCTCACATTTCTTAAAAAATCTTATTACATTTTGATCATAGTTCTCACTAGACTAAAGGTTAATAAAACAATACTGGTATTGTGTTTGGTGATCTGAGCGCACTATAGCGCTAGTCTCAGATACTGGCTACCATTGCCAATAATTTCCAGATGATTGCTGTTTGAGACCTTGTTGTAGACTCGAAGCTAAGAGATACTATTCCTGAAGAGATGGCCCCATATGCTAATAAACCAAGGTCTGATTGCAGGCCAACACACTGACCAAGGCTATGTGGGCATCCCACCAGGCAGAACTAGTTGCACTTCAGATCTCTCTACTGAACATGTTAGCAGCAGACCAAACCACCACCTCTCTTTTGCAGCTGGACACTCAGGCGATCACCGACATCATCAACACTACCCTGAGGTAGTTTCAGTTACCTATGTCAAATAAAATAAATAGATTCCACTTTATGTGCTCATCAATTATTGAGTACACCAATGCAATAAAATTAGGGCTGGGCTGATAAGCCCTTTTGCAGATATTGCTTGTATTTTGTTGCTGATATTGCCGGTAACTGATGCTGGTTTAGTTTGTTTTTTGTAATATCACAAAAATGTACATTAACAATACTCAAAAACAAGAACTTTTGCCGCCACATGAAATGGTTCTACTACAAAATGAGCACACAGCTTTTGTTTTGTCACTTGGTTTGATAATAAAAAATCCCACACATAACTATTTTCAGCAAATTTTTGAGGCATAATTGAAAAGTACTTTGGAATCAAAACATGGATACGATAAAAACAAAACAAAAATTGCACATATTTAATAACGAGATAAACTAGCTTTGCCAAGTCAGATCACATGAATAGCTTCAAAAATAAGCCGACAAATGAATCAGGCTATGACGTCATTACCAGTTTTACCAAAAGAGAAAAAAATGCCACGAAAGCCATTTCTAGCTATCTTTTATTGAAGTACAAATAAAAATATTCCCAGGCAGTCGAAAGATTTGTCTTTGCTGTTTGTTATATTATTTATTCTCAGTTAAATGACAAAACAACTATTTATAACACCGGTAAATTGGTACTTTGACATTACGCTTGAACTCACTCTAAGAACTGATCTTGAGGAGCGCTCAGTGAGCGATCAATCAAGCGAATCTTGGAACGCCCAGTAATCAACATACAGCCGACATCACACACCACGCAGAACTATGTTACTTATAGCCATAATATGATGTATTTTTAATTTTCTATAAATCCACAACAAATAAAATCATACTGGCCCACCTAATATTGTTTTTGATAGTGTTTAACTTTGTTACTTGAGAAAATCTTTGTCTCTAATATATTCATTAAGTATTTCATTATTTAAAATAAGCCTTAAGGTAAATAAAATTGAATGGTTAATTTGTTTAGAATGTCGGTTTTACTGTTTATTATAAAATAAAATATCTAATACAGAGTTAAAGAATTTGTGTTCACATGCAAGAAAGACTATTTAAATATTTTTGTTTGAACTATAAATTATATTTTCATGACTTAAGAATTTAAAATATATTTATAGATTTAGAATTATCAGCGTAAAATATCTGCCTGATAAAAAATCGACTATTCTTGGCCGATGGTGGAAATATCAGCCATTAAATCAGATTTGTTATCTGCATCGGCCGAGCCCTAAATATATTATATACTAAATGGCATATTAAAATATAAAACATATCGAGGTATTTTACTTTATGGATTCTTAACTGGTAGAAAGTGATTGCCACACCTAATAATTATATTGCATTATTTTGTTTTCTTAAAAAAAATCAAATCAATCAAATTAGAAATTTTTAATTTTTCCATTAGCTTTTACAAGAGATCAAAAACTTAAAAAATGCAACATTTTTAAAATTATATTGAGTCAACTATCCTAGTCTTTGCCATTCAAAACGAGCAGTAATATTTTCATAGTAAAAAAATGAAACATTGAAAAGAGGATAGAAGGGCTAGGCCTACACACTTACAGAAAACTTTAGGCCTCAAAGCTCACAATTAAAAACAACAAAACATACTTGAAAAGAAAGTTGTCTACTTTCTGGATAAACACTACCTTCAAATCCAAGGGGAGGCAATGGGTACACATATAGGCCCCGCGTACACTAAACTGTTCATGGGCAAACTAGAGACCAACTTTCTGCAACCGCTCTGCTGGGTGGGATCTATTGATGACATCTTCATGATTTATACAGATATTGAAACTAATTTATTACAGTTTCTGAACAGGTTAAATAACCATAGCACTCTCAGATTCACTTGGAATATTTGATAGCACCATTCCATTTGCTAGGATCTGGAACTGAACCTTGTGGGAAACATAAACACCACAGTCCACACCAAAGCCACAACAACAGTACCTACATTTCCAAAGCAACTATCCTCTTAATGTTAAACACTCTCTACCCTATAGCTTAGCTACCAGAGCTAAACATATATGTTCTGAGTAAGAAGACCTCAACAAGCAATGTCAATAACTCTTCAAGGCTTTCACAGCTCAAGGACACCCTAAACACGTAGTCAACAGTCAAATAAACAGTGCCCTATACTATCAAGAAACAACCTACAAATGACATACTCCTCACCACCCAGTATTATCAAGGACTAAACAAACTCATATAAATCCTGAACACAGATTATAATATCCTAACCTCATCACCTTTCACACAAAATATTTTAAACGATGCTCCAAGAATCACATTCAAACGCCTCCCTAATATCTGCCAAATTCTTGTTCACCTTAAATTGGCCAACCCAGCCACAAATAAAATCAGGCCAAAGGTTCCTACCCTTACAACAAGTTGAGATGCAGTACTTGCAAAATTCACTAACTCCTTATTCAACAGCAGATTCACACAACTGTAATATCCCATGAAAGGTCATTAAAACTGCTCCATAAAATCTTAAATACCTTTTACAATGCAGCTACTACATTGCTGAATACATTGGCCTCACCACAGGACCACTCAGAAATGAATGACTAGTCACTATTTTGATACCAACCACAACAACCCTGACAAGCCAGTAGCACTTCATGCCCTAACACATAATTCATATTTTGACTCATGCTATAGTACTAGAGTAATACAAGCCCTCACCAATAGTTCCAATGCTTCCCAGCTTCGTAGGTGGAAACTTGCTCAGCAATATATAACCAAATCCAGGCACCGCTTTGACCTTCCTGGTCTCAACCTTAGATAACTTTCTCTCCTTTTCTGCAAAACAGGATTACTCAGTTCAATCAATAATTTCTATATAAACAATAATAACATATAATTTAACTAACCCCTTTAGTGCCATAAGCCGATTTGATCGGCTCTGCCTACTATCACTAAAAATGCTATGATCCGATCTGATTGGCTCCGCCTACTACCGTTAAAAGTGCCAGGATCAATAAGGTCTGCTCTCCAGATTTGAGCTAGTTCTCGCTTTATCTGATAGATAGTGTAGTAGTGTCATATATCACTGGAAATAGAACATTTCCCCTTATTATTCTATAAGGTTGACAACAAAAATCAACTGTAAATAGTTGTTATTGGAACTGGGAGTATAGTACATTTACAATGGGACGGTCGGTCGCGTACTCAATGTGCTAAGTACAACGCAGGTTTACATACAAGATGCATGGAAAATGTAAATGTGGCTCACATTCATACTGATGTAAATAGTTTTGTAAACGGTTTTCATATGTACGGGTTACATATTTCTGAGTTTAGAAAAATATAATATTTAGATTTTCATGTTATGTCACGTGAATGTAAAGATTTATTTACCGATGTAAGTAAATAGGCGTAATGACTTTATACAGCTATATACTTTATTTTCTTGTATAAAACTAAATGCACAACAACAAAATGATATTGAAATGTGTATATAATATTCTTTTAAATATGTTAATTAGTATTAGTTTTGAAAAAAAGTTTAAAAATTAAATTTAAAATTAAATAATTTTAATTAAATTGTATTACTTTATTATTACTAAAGAACAGTACATACAGATTAAATTATATAAAAATCAAAATAATCTCTTTATAAATAAAGGTTTGGTGAATTTTCTTGCAAACCCTTACAAAAATGAGAAAATAACTGTGGCATTCTTCGCACACAAAGCCTAACAGGCTTCTGACACTCTTCGCGCACAAATTCTGGAATAGGCGTGACACTAAAAGGGTTAAAACAATATTTTATCCATCTACCAAGAGTTGAGACATAAGTTTGAAAAGAAAACTACCAAATCCAAGCCTAAATCTTTTTTTGAATCGAGAAACAGGCAACAATAGAATCTAAGTCACAAGGATCAACCAATAGCCATGCTACCATAGTCCAGTCTGTGTTCCACTCTCTTTTGTTTTAAGAAGGGGACAGATGTACCCGAACATTTCATAAGTATGTGTTTTGTTGATTTTAATTGTGAACTTTGAAAACTACAGTTTTATGGTAAGTGTGATGGCCTTACTCTTCTATCTTCCTTTCAATGTTTAATTTAATACAGCAGTTTAGCACTATTTTTTCTTTGTAAACAGTAAAAAGAGTATGGATCAATAGTGTTGCCAGTTAGAGCCCTTATACACGGGGCCACCATGGCCGCTCCACCAAAGATTCTGGTGGCGCTTCTATTGGTGGCATTACCATTTTTCTATTGCCACCAATCACACCACCAATAGCGCGCATTTTGAAAATGAAGCTAGAATAAGAAGCACTAACTATTTATACACTCAGTTGCGTAATCATTGAAAGCGGTGAAATAGAAAGTTTTGGGTTCACCCATTTTTGCAGGATCGATCAACGAAAGGTGTATTTTTTACTCTGTATATTGATCTTCAACAGAATCCTGACAAAACTTTTTGTTTTCTATGCATGAGCATTACATCTTTTGATGAGTTACTGGAGTGTTAAAGAAATCATCTGTCTTGTGGATACAAAAACAAATCCAATTTTTCAGCTTCGGTATTCATTTTTAAAAATGAAAAACAAGCACACACTGTTTAAGTTTTTTTCAATAAATGATTGTTTCAACTTAGACTTATTATCTGTCTTTTGCACATTACCTTCTCTTACACTGTTGATTCGAATGTACGTGTCAGTTTGGACCGATTTTAAATTTTGTACGAAGACAAAAATGTTTGTGTGTGGAGAATCAGATGATGAATTAAATCAGCAACAATACGCTTCTGACACAACAGAAAGTAGCGCCTCGTGTGAAGATCCACGTTTGAATGAATGTAAACACTTGGTGGCGCTGCCAGCTTGGTCACTCAAAAAATTGCCTTGTTCGTCACCAGCAATGCGGCCACCACCACGTCTGAAAGGTTACACTTGACTTAATGCAAAGACTTAGTGACGCTGCTGTGGTGGCCCCATGTGAAAGGGCTCATAATGACAATATTGTTGACTCAAATATGACTGTTTGGTGTTTTGGCAGCTTCCCTCAGGTGTGTATTGTAGCTCGAGCCTACAGTCATCCTGTGGACTGGGGCGCTGTTCTCTATCATCGCTGTGTGCTCCAGGGAGATCCTACATACCTTCTTGACCTGAACCACTGCATGCCTCTGACCCCTGTGCTTGTGGAAGAAGTGGCTCGAAGGTTTCAGCTAGATAACTCCTCAACAAATCCACACACAGAGCGGCAGATGAGAAGGTTTGTGTCAGCGGTGACTGATGTGGAGGTGAAGTATCATGTCGCCAGTCAGCTGGGCTTCAGAGACATTGCAGAGTATCTTCTGGACAGTCCTGCATTGCCTTACCTAAAAGACACTGTGTGGCAAAGTGGCTATAACAGACATACTTATGCTTGAACTGATACAAGACAAAATTGTAAATATTTATCAACATTTTTATTTTAAATAATTATTTGTATTTTTATGTCTGTAATTAAACCTACTTTTGTAAATTAAAATATTATTTTTATAAATATTTATCTCACTTCTTCACTCTTAACGTTGTTGACATTCCTTTGGATGGAGATTGTACAAGGTAAGGCACTGTCAAGGTACAATATTAATAAAACAAGATATTGTTCCTAATGAAAATAAACACTAGCACCCTCCATACAAGCTTTCACAGATAAATAATTTAAACAGACTACTTAGAAGTTTAAATAAGAAAGGATATTTCCACCATTGGGGATTTTTTCTCTAGAAATGTGGGTAACTCGATATTTTACAGACATTCATAATGTATAATTATTAAGAGTATTTTAACTTTTACTTTTCATTTGATATACATCAAATATTGGCAAATGAATCACTAGGAGGGCTTTTATGCTTGACTTGGTATCGAGTGTTATTGACCAAGTGGTTCTGAGAAAGGTGGGGTGTGAAAATATCTTTTGAGTTTTTTTTATAAACAAAGATGTTGGTTGGGGTAAAGTAGATATAACAGATGGTAGGTTAATTTATGTAAACCTACGTGTACCGCAAAGTGACATGAAATGCATTAATTAACTTTATTGTTACTGAGATTTATTTTGATGAGGCCTAATATTTAACATCATACCAAGCTAAACATATCTTCTCAAAAATATTACCTACAGAAAACATTTAAGTTCTTATGAAGGTTAGATAAGCCTAGATCATATGATATTCTCTTTCTTTTATCCATAATTAAATGGCTTTTAAGTACTTGCTTACTGTGCAGATAGTAATGGATGTCTATTTTTATTACATATAACTGTTAAAATCCATTTACTACAAAGCTATACTACACGATTAAGGCTCTGCCCACCCTCTCTGGTGGTGTGTTGGGCTTTCAGCTCTCAAAACAGATAACATTGCTAACGTTATACAAACTGGTGAATTCCAGCCATAAGGTTGGCAGCATTATTGGTTTGTTTAAACAATTGCGAGGCTGGCTGACCAGTAATCAGGCAAGGCCGCAAGCAAACTTTTCCTAGAACTGATAGAGATAAGAAATGTAGTGCAGGACTATAAAGTGCTACAATGTAAAGCTGAATCATAATCTCGAGGTTGAAAATGTTCATGTTTACAATAACTTCTCTCTATATGAGAAAATAAATCTACCAAAAAATTAGTTAAACTAGATTTAAAACATACCTTCTAATATTTGAATAGTTATTTCTTAAAAGTCAAACATCGAAATATAAAATACAGTTTATATTTAAACTCTACATAAGATTCAAATTAATTTGTATAAGATATATTAAAAAATCTCAACTTTTAAAATCTATAGTAAAATATGTTGGGGCAAATATTTTACATTTATAAGCCCTATAGTCAGGATCATTTTAAGTAAAATAAAACATTTTATTAACATAAAAGTTTAGCTATAAACCGGACCTAAGAACTATATTTTTCACTATTTCAGAATATTATGAAAAAAAGTGACTACTTACTCAGCCATGGTCCGGGATATAAAGCGTATAGTTATTTTATAATCAATAATTTTCATTAATGAGGAAAATTGTGTCGTTTATTTTAAATATCAATGAAAATAAATTTTATAATGCACATCTTTACTGTATCTAAATTTATAAACCTTTTATAAATATATATAGTAAATTACACTTTTATAGGAAAATGGTAGCTTTCAAATATTAAAGATGCTCGCCCATGCACACCCTTTCAGCTTGAATACATTCCATAAAAGAATCTCAACTAAGATAGTTCTGTTCTTACACTAATAAAGTTGCCAGACGTCTTGGTTTTCCAGGATTGTCCCGTTTTTTAGATGATAGTCTCAGTGTCCCAAAATACAACATGAGGACACACGGTTGTCCCGGTTTTTAACTTTTTTAGTTTTGTTCTCTTTTACCCCGCAATTGGTGATATAGGAGGCCTATTAACATTATTTTAGTCAGGTTGGTATACAATAGTATAACACAATTAGGTAATGTCCCGTATATGCCGAAAAGACAGTGCAAGATGGGGGTAAAATCTTATTGTAACTATGAGTAAACTTTTACCTTTTGCTTTTTTTATTATTATTATTAAATTATTAATGCTGTTGTTTTCTTTTTTGTAATATGTAAAAGGCATTTATTTAATGTATCATAAAAATTGAAATAAAATCTTGATAATTTTTTTGTCTCGGTTTGCCCTAGCAAAAATCTGGCAACCCTATACACTAACCACTTGGGTGAGATAGGCCTAACCATGGGACATTCAGTGGCTCAGTAAGCATTTTTAAGATAGTGATAATTGCCAGAACTATTGAAATTTAAAGTGGCTGACTAATGAGAAAAGCAGGATAAACCATCAATATTTCACATAGTAAAACCATTCAGAAAATGTCTCTAACCTTGTCTATATAAAATAAAAATGTCATTAATAAAGCAATAATTTTCAAATTTGGTGACACTAAAACTAAAATATAAGACACATGTATATAATAGTAAAAAGTATTAAAAGTAAAAAAACAACAACTAGGGTTTAAAACAGTTTCTAAACAAGACATAAAAACAAAATATTTCTATTTTAAATTAATTATTAAGGTGTAAAACAATGCACAAAAAACATTTATAAACTTTGGAAGCTTGTGACTATATAATAAGACACTATAACGTTGTATTCTAATTGATTATTTTTTATGGCTTGACTATTAATGTTCAAAATTTCATGTTTGAGTGCAAACAATACATTAATATTATCATAGAAAAAATCACAATTTTAGTTTGGGGAAATAAGGCATGCGTTGAATTTGGCCCATTCATTAGTTCTGGTCTTATTTTTTATTGATTTTTTCTTGCATAACTATTAAGGTACAAAATGGTGCAAATCAAGACTTTTAAATTGGCATTAAAAACAACATTTTAATATTGGGGGCTACGCTTAACTTGCCCTTCTCACATTTCTTAATCTTGAATATTTTTGTCACAAATCTATTAAAGTGCAATATGCTATACTTGAGTGCAAAATGGTGCAAATAAAAACTTTAAATTGGCATTAAAAACAATTAAACTTGGAGGTGGCTACACTTAGCATGGCCCTCCTCCCTCAAAAAACAAAACAAAATACAGTATTACCTTCTCTGGACTGGGGTGAAAAACGTAATACTTGGGTGCAACACACTGCAAAACGCTAACATATTTACAATTTTAGTTTGAGGGTGCTGGAATTTGTGAACAACTTAAATATATCTCATATTAAGTATTTTGTTCTCACCAATTCATTAAGGTGCAAAACAATGCAAATCAAGACATTTATTTTGGCATTATAAACACCATCCAATTATTCAGTGGGGTGGCTATGCTCAACTCCCCGCCCCCACCCTCATTTATTAATTTTAAATATTTTTTCGGGCTTGCCCGAATTGCGCCAATTCTCTTAGCTCGACCCGAATTGCGCCAAGAGCTTAAAAGTGCCTCCTCAGACCGGACTGAATTGCGCCAATATCCCCCTTCCCAAGACAGGACCTGAATGGCGCCAAATCTGAACTTAAATATTAATGCTATGTCTGGAGGTAAGAAGGACACAAGTCAAAAAATATAATTTAGTTAACTATATTTAGCTCAAAATCAAACAATATTATATCAAAGTGAATTTTCTGTTTTTAAAACTTTGTCAATAATAGCTATATGTATGCTAAATAATAGTATAACAAACATAATATAAACAAGTCATACAAAGGAGTTTTGGAAGGACAC
>CABFVX010002277.1:54190-120968 GCA_902151425.1 Timema shepardi | reverse complement strand
GTTCAAGTTAATTGGCTCTTTGTGTCACAGAAATCGACATTTCCCCTTACTCATCAATCAATTCTAAATTGTGTTTGTAAGCTGCTTCATTATTGTTGAAATGTTAGAAAGATTTATTTATAAAGAGAATTTAGGTCACGAAATATAAATTACTATGTATGGTTGGCCATATTTTATTCTAGGTAATTTTAATTTAATTTAATTTTAATTTAGCACCACGTCTTACTACCCATTCGGGTTATACGCTCAAGTACTTATCACGCTAATGGGTTATGAATTGGGAAGGCTGAATTTAGAGGAAGTGAACCCGCATTTTCATGGGGGGAAGAGTAGAAAACCATTTAGGAAAAAACCAGCGCAGCTCACCTGACTGAGATTCGAACCTCGATCTCCCCCTCCTCGGCAGTCGAGGTCAACATGAAACTAGTGCGTTAGTTAACTACGCCACCGAGGCGGGTTCCAGGTAGTTAACGACTATAAAAGCTTAATTGCAAAAATCTGAAGACAAAGATTAAGTTAAGTAATACAAATTATCTTATTGAAATTGATTTAGGAAAATCTAACACCATCGCAGAGCTCGGATCAAACATTTTTTTTTTCTAATAGGCTGTCTATAACAAATGATGATAAATCTAAAAGCATGTTATAAAATATAAATCACCTGCCTCAATGTTCGAATGGTCTAAGACGTCGCTCTCGCAACATACTGCTGATGACTGGGAGATAAGTGCTTGAATACCGGTCGGGTGTACTGAGGGTGGTTTTCTTAAATCGTTTTTCACTCTTCCTTTACGATAATGTGGGTATATATTCTCTAAATTCAACCTTTCTCATCGATAACATATTAGCATAATTAGTACATACGCTATAACACACGGTAAGACGCACTGCTAAACTTAAACAAAAACTGTTGTTTGTAAAAATATATATGATACGCAATACACTCATCTCTCTCTCGCACTACGCGTCTCTATCTTTCTCTCGCTTCTCTATTATCTCTCTCTCGCTTCTCTATTTATCTCTCCCTCGCTTCTCTATTTATCTCTCCCTCGCTTCTCTATTTATCTCTCTCTCTCTCGCTTCTCTATTTATATCTCTCTCTCTCGCGCTTCTCTATTTATATCTCTCTCGCTTCTCTATTTATCTCTCTCTCTCGCTTCTCTATTTATCTCTCTCTCTCTCGCTTCTCTATTTATATATCTCTCTCTCGCTTCTCTATTTATATATCTCTCTCTCGCTTCTCTATTTATATATCTCTCTCTCGCTTCTCTATTTATATATCTCTCTCTCGCTTCTCTATTTATATATCTCTCTCTCGCTTCTCTATTTATATATCTCTCTCTCGCTTCTCTATTTATATCTCTCTCTCTCGCTTCTCTATTTATATATCTCGCTCTCGCTTCTCTATTTATCTCTCCCTCGCTTCTCTATTTATCTCTCTCTCTCTCGCTTCTCTATTTATCTCTCTCTCGCTTCTCTATTTATCTCTCTCTCGCTTCTCTATTTATCTCTCTCTCTCTCTCTCGCTTCTCTATTTATATCTCTCTCTCTCTCGCTTCTCTATTTATCTCTCCCTCGCTTCTCTATTTATCTCTCTCTCCCTCGCTTCTCTATTTATCTCTCTCTCTCTCGCTTCTCTATTTATATCTCTCTCTCTCGCTTCTCTATTTATCTTTCTCTCTCTCGCTTCTCTCTCGCACTACACTTCTCTCTATCTCTCTCTCTCGCACTACACTTCTCTCTATCTCTCTCTCGCACTACACTTCTCTCTATCTCTCTCTCTCTCGCACTACACTTCTCTCTATCTCTCTCTCTCTCGCACTACACTTCTCTCTATCTCTATCTCTCTCGCACTATGCTTCTCTCTATCTCTATCTCTCTCGCACTATGCTTCTCTCTATCTCTATCTCTCTCGCACTATGCTTCTCTCTATCTATCTATCTCGCAATACGTTTCTTTCTATCTCTCTCTTTCTCGCACTACGCTTTTCTCTCTCTCTCTCTCGCACTACGCTCGTTGAATGTATATTCACACAAGAAGTCTCCAGCCCAGCAAATAAAACTGACGAGCTTTGATTAGTAAAAAATATCTCGCCGCTAGGATCGCTTGTGTTCTCAAACACCAGAAAGTGACACACTGATAGCCTAGAGGTAAACAGGCTAAAATCTTCTATTTATCTCTTCACCGTCTAGCTCTACAAGATACTTTGAAGGGTGGGATTTGAAACATTCAAAAAAGGATTTTTTTAGTGCAAACTATGTAGCTTTTTTCCCTATAGTATTATAAGTTCTTAAAATCTAATAGACAAATTTATTATAGTGCCACAATTTGCATATGATATTTATTAAAGGAAGGGTTGAGGTAAAGAGGAACTTAGGAAGGAGGATTCAAATACTATATGACTTGAAGGAAAGAAGAAAATTCTGGGGACTGACGGAGGAGGTAGAGGACAGGGCGCATTGGAGGTTTAAGTTTCACTGACAAAGGGAATGGACCTGTCGTAGGACAGAACACCTCGTAAAAAATTTTGGATGTGGCTTTAGTCACACTTAACAAATACAATAGCTTGGCAATTAAATCCATCATGATATGCGTATTTGTAAGATTGTAACTGTACTATTGGTGGCATAAAAACCTTTATAGAGTCAAAGGAAACTGCGTTGTCTGATAGCTTGTGATCTTGATTAATTTGTTATATATAGCTGACAAGTTCTGCACGTCCATAACAGACTCTACCTAGAAATATGAGTGGTGAATGACCCTTGGTATGGGAAGACTCCTAGATAGCTTTGTGGTCAAAGCATTGGTGTACTAAACCAAAGCTCCTGGGTTCATTTCCTATGTCCAGGAGTCATTTTTTAATCTAAAGAATAGTGATTTAGAAAGCTTATTTCCAAATATCACTATTCCCATAACAATAATATTCAAGAACTTTATAGGCAGAAACTTAAATTAATTGTATCTACCGAAGCAATATTTTATTTATTTTGGCAATCTTGCATTCCTTTCCATCCCACCCTAATTCTCGTAAATTTGCAAAATATACCTGATTAAATATTTGAATCCTTTAACTTTGAATAATCTCACACACCAAAACAAATCTAACTAAATCATAAATCTGTATATTTATATTGAACTCAAATATGGTATGTTACTCCAGTAATCATAAGCCAGCTAAATAAATGTATCACTAGCATTGACTTTAAGCTATTTTTGACAATTAGTTCAAATTGAAAAACTGTTTTTAAGGAAGAATAAAGCTTGATTGTTTGTGGTACTTTTGTATTCAGACCTCCTCCTTGTAAACTAAAATTTCTTTTTCAGAGTGCACAAAATCGCCTATTAGTGAAAAATGGAAAGATTGTAAATGAAGATGGAATAATTGATGGGGATGTATATATCGAAGATGGAATCATTAAGTAAGTTTATTTTCACTCTAAAAAAAATACACATTTGCATACATATTTAATAATACTATTATATGTATACAATATAATAACATACTAACAAATACTCTCAAATTTAAGTGTTTTTTCATTTTGAAAGTTTAATATTGTACTATTTGTTTTATTTAGCAGAAAACTGACGGACATTGCTAAACTTAGACTATTTTAATTAACATTCAGCTATTTGCCTATATTAAAAATTAAGAATAATATTTTGGGGTTAATTATTATTGTATTAAAAGAAGTAAATCATCAAAGAGACATGGTAAAGTATTACCTAGAGCAGCCTTGGGCAAATTGGTGCAAGTTACATATTTTTATTTTATATATCTAAAAAAAAGCCCTAAAATTCCAGAATTAAAACAAATATTCCTATGGAAGAATATACCATTTCTATTCATCCCACAAGACTAATATCTATATAAACTTTTAAGAACCCCTACTACCATATTTACACCTGTCATTAAAGAAATTATGAAAGAAATGAAAAAAATGCCCCTTCTCATAAGTTATATTTTATTGGAGACTTGCTTATTTTTATTTATTGTCTTCCTTTTTATGTTTTCCATGTAATTTTCTTTGGAATAAATTGAGTCCACCAAAAAAATCATTATGTTTGGTGGCTCATTTTTATAATTTATCTCTCAATGTAGCCCTTGAGCCATACAATTTGCCCATGTTGAGATGGAAGTAAAAAACTACCCGTGCTAGTTGCCATATGGCCAAAGACATCAGTCCTAGTATAGCAGAGATTGCCTTAATGCGGCCTTTGTTTAAATCTTGACTCTGTGCATTGGGGATGGTTTTCCCATCCCTCTCCATCCTAGCACACTCACTTGACCTTCCTTATATCTACACTTTAATGAATCTGTTAACAACTGGGTGACCTGGCGGTCTAAGGGTAAAGTGTCGGACTCTTGTGCTGGGGGTCTGGGTCTCAAACCTCGATCCCAGCACAAATGTATCTGATTGCCAAACCCTTCGTTTAACTCTGATAATACATGTATTAATTACAACTTGTGAATGTGTGGAAGGCCAAGCCTCCACTGTGATTCAGATCACACATAAACTGTAGGTCCTCCATTTCATCTCACAGTCACTCTACCATTACACGTTAGAGTAATTGTGTATAACCCAAGCAGGTAGTAATACACAGTGCTAATAATAATAATAATAATAATAATAATAATAATAACCATGGTGTTATCTCTAATATAAAGGAAAGATTGTGTCCTTCCTTCTGAATTCCTTTCACATGAATTGATCTAACACTTCTAAAGGTCCTAGAAATCTGAAATCTTGGAGGCAGATAGAGGGGCTCTTCTGTACAACCAAAAAGTTCACTAAAGGGGAAATTTCATTTTGGGGAACAGAGAATGAGGCGTTTGTGGGGGTGTGGGGGTATAAGATAGATAAATTATGATGGGGAAGGTAGAAAGTTGAAATTTGGTAGGAAGGTAAAGCTAGTACTCTAAATAATCAAACAAGTCTTAAAATTTGAGATTGTAAAGTTGATGTTGATGAAATGGATGAAGGGGGGGTTCAAAACTTTCAAAACTATTTAAAAGGTGGTATAAAACTTAAACTCGGCAGGAAGGTTTTTGAAATTTTTTGGGGAGTTTTAAAATATGTGTGTGGGAGTTTCAACATTTCCAAAACTTATATAAAAACCTCTTCTTAGTGTCTTAGATGATATAGTCTGTATTTGTTAGGAAGGTTTAAGATCCATTCCCAATATCCTAAAAAAATAATAAACTTAGATAAGTATTTGAAACTGGGGATAGTAAGAGCCCCCCAAATATAATATGTTTGCTTCGTAATAGCGGATCATACTATGCCAGGGATGGCTCATATCTGTTTCACTCCCTTTCATACTTGATTCATGGTAACACTCTAATGTCTGCGGATATCAGAGCGACCATCGTGTCACAAGCCATAGCAAACTGGGACCACTTCAAGCCCCTCACTTACTCAAATAACGGGAGCAATTTCCTATCGGAAGAGAGGTACCGCGTTGTCATGTTGAGCCCAGCAAAGTATGGCTCCACCTGTGAACTGGTTGCAGCAGGGGAACTCTACCCCTTCCAGTTTCAGGTTTACTTGCTGGGGGAACTGCTTCACTCCTTTGGAAATGACAATAAAAAAACTTTATTTCTCCGGTAATCAGAACAATGGTCACTTTGATGTGTATGAAGTCGATACTTTACTAATCTCTGAATCCCTTTCTGTTAGTCCAGTGGTTGAATTCCGTGTTCCAAAAACAGGTAGAACGATTAAGGTTAAACAAGGCAATCGTTCTAATATTAAGTCAATGGAGGAAGTGGGTAAAAATTTTGTAATAGAGAAAAAACAGAAAATGTTGGAGAGTGAGAGGAAGAAGGAAGCTAGAAAGAGTGATATTACAGATCTAGAGATAGAAAAAAGGAGGCTAAGGAGACTGATACTGCAGAGGAGAGAGAAAGAAAAAAGGAGGCTAAGGAGAATGATACTGCAGAGGAAAGAGAGAGAAAATTAAAGAATTATAAAAACAGTTAAGGAGAATGAGACTACAGAGGGAAGAGATGGAAAATTATGGAATGAGAGAGATAGAAATAAGACGGCTAAAGAGGATGAGGCCACAGAGGAGAGAGATAGAAAATTACAGAAAGATAGAAATAGAAGAAAAGGTTAAGGAAAATGAGAATGCAGAGGAGAGGGGTAGAAAATTAATGAATGATAGAAAAAGAAAGGAGACTAAGGGGAATGAGACTGCAGAGAAGAGAGATATAAAATTAATGAATGATAGGAAAAAGAAAGAAGGAAGCTAAGGGGAATGAGACTGCAGAGGAGAGATAAAATTAACGAAATATAGGAAGAGAATGTAGGCTAAGGAGAATGAGACTGCAGAGGAGAGAAATAAAAAGTTAACGAATGATAGCAAGAGAAAGAAGAGACCTAGGGAGAATGAGACAGAGCAGGAAAGAGAAAGGTGTTTACATGAAAGAAACCAAAGAGATGCTTCTATGATAAATCTTCCACGGAAAAAGTAGAAAGCATCGGCTTTTAAGTACGATTGTAATATTACATATGATGCAGATAAATTAGTCACCTTAGGAACTACGAACATTCTTCGCCCCCATTGCAATGCCCTGAAATGGAAAGTAGAGCCGACTGGCCTGTGCTGCCTTAAGGTAAAGATCAAACTTAAACCTATTGGTGGTCCCCCTGAGCCCTTGTACAGTTTGTTGACCCAAAATCATCCCCAGTCACATCACTTCTTAAGTCTTACTAGGAAATATAACTCGGCCTTCCACATGACTTCCTTTGGTTGTACTAAAGTAATGAAAGAAAGTAACTTTATGCCAACTTTCAAGGTGAAAGGGCAGGTATGCAAATTAGTAGGATCTCTTCTACCTGCAACCAAAGAAGATTCGAAATTCTTAAAAATGTATTTCTTAGGGGTTGAAGAAGCTGATGTCAGATGCAAGAGAAACCCCGTTCTAAATCTTAATATAGTTAAACATCTACTACAAACCATGCTAAGACTCTTCTTTACAATGAGGTTCCACATTACTACACATGGAATAACAAAAAGTTCTCACGGTGTAAACAAGGAGCTTTCGTTGATGGTTTTCCAGGGATCAGAAAGAGCATTGCTATTGGAAGAGTGTACACAATTCATCCGAGCAATGCCGAGTGTTACTTTCTTCACATGCTACGCCACCATGTGAAAGGTCCCACTTCCTTCAAATCACTTAGAACATTCATTGATCATGTTCACCCTGAATACCGATCCGCTTGCAAAGCTCTGTCAGAAGCTGCTGTCAGCGATTCTCCACAAAGATTGAGGGAGCTCTTTGTCGTCATGTTGGTCTTTTGTGAAGTGTCAGACCCACTGCAGTTGTGGCTTGATCATAGAGATGAACTATCTGAAGACATCCTTCACAAAGCACAACTTCCAGGCATTACAGTCACCTTCAATGATGAAATATACAACATATGTTTAATTATTTTGGAAGATAAATTATTGGCAATGGTAGACAAGTGTTTAGATGCTTATGGCCTCCCATTACCAAACAGATGTGATGCATGAGTAACAGGATCTATTTATCAACTGGAAAAGAGTTATAATTTAGTCGATTTGGTTACCTTACTCGGGAAAAATGAAGGTTTGCTGGTAGGAGAACAAAAATCTGTTAATCATAGCCTACTTGAGTGTCACTAAGTATTTAGATAAGTTGTTCTTTCTCGGCGCTCTCGGAGGTACCGGTAAGGCTTTCCTGCTAAATATTCTTGCCAAAATACGGTCAACAGGCAAAATCGCTTTGGCAGTATCTGCCTCAGGCATTGCAGCTACATTACTTCAAGGAGGTAGAACTGCACATTCCACTTTCAAGCTGCCCACAAACTTAACTTACACAGAAAAACCTATATGCAACATCAAGAAGGGCACTGTTCATGGTAAGATACTAAGGGAATGCCTTTTGATCGTGTGGGATGAATGTACAATGCCACATAAGGTAACCTTCGAAGCTTTAGACAGAATACTAAGGAATATCCAGGGCAATGATATACTCATGGGAGGGGTTACATTAGTGATGTCCGGTGACTTTCGACAAACATTTCCATTTGTTTCTAGAGGCACCAGGGTGGATGATGTCAACGCTTCTGTAAGAAGCTCTTTAATTTGGACACAAATTTATAAGCTCAAATTATCTGTGAACATTTGGGTCCATTTGAAGAGTGACCATTCGGCCAATAAATTTTCCAACACATTTCTTCAAATAGGGAATGGGGATCTAAAGGAACTAGACAATGAGGTGGGCATTCCATCACAACTAGCAATTACTGTTAATACTTTGGATGAACTTATTAAAATATACTCAGACATGGCAAATTTAAAGAAAAAGAGCATACATTGGTTTTGTGAACACTTCATTCTAGCTCCTAAAAACAAATCAGTTGATAACAAACATTAATTCATAGATGATGGGCCTGTTTGAAGCTGAAAAGAAAACTTACCTTTCTATTGATCGGATGATGAAACAAAATGATTGTGTTAACTACCCTGTTGAATGTTTGAATTCATTAAATCCCACAGGAATACCCCCACATAAATTCTACTTAAAAATTGGTACTCCCATAATGTCTTAGAAATTTGATTCCACCTAAACTCTGCAATGGTACTCGGCTGCAAGTCAAAGCCATCACGAGAAATATTATGGAAGCCGTCATCCTCACAGGCATTGGTAAAGGAGAATGTGTTTTGCAATAACCATTAACAAAGCTTAGGGCCAGTCCATCAAATATACAGGAATTGATTTAAGAACACCTTGCTTTTCACATGGACAGTTTTACATTGCATGTTCTAGGGTTAGTTCACCAAATCTATTTTTTTTCTTTACTAGCACCAACAGGAAAGACTTCAAATATTGTGTATAAAGAAGTTATATCTTAACCTTCAAAACATTTTTAACACATTTCTGGATTATATCTCTCTTTTGACATTATGTTTAATTCAACATATTTTTCAAGTTTTGTCACACTATACTATGCTATAATAATACAAGATGAAACCTACCTTCACATATGAAACTGCCCCATTTCATTTAAGTTTGTTTATTCCTATATAGCGCCATACTTGAGGCGTGCTAAGTCCGACTATAAAACTGGCTCTTAGTAAGAATTAAAAGAAAATGTATATGGCTAAGTACCCTAACATTTACTAAAAATTCACAAACTATAGAATTTACTTCTTGAACTTCTATGTTACCTCAAAGAGTATGTTGTAACAACTACTATATTCACTTTAGGATACGTACATTATTGAACACATTTAGAATTAGAATATAGGGATGTAGGCCAATGTTTAGCTGATTGAAATTAATACTTGAAATTTTATTTTTATTTTGGTTGTATATTTAAAAATTTGTTTCATAGGCAAGTTGGTCGTAATTTGATAATACCTGGCGGCACCCGGATTATTGATGCCAGAGGAAAGTATGTAATACCAGGTAAGATTCAATTTTCTTCTTTCTTATTTGAGTATATATGTTTTAATCTCCACTCTGTATGTCTTGTAATGTATACCTATATACATTTTGAAGTGAGTTTCCTCATTCAAAGTAATAGTTTTTTTTAAATGATGTGAGCATTATTTAATTTAAAATTTATTCTTTAAAATACAAGTATCTTAATCATATTTTAAGATCAGTAAAATTCATGATTGGATATTGTGTTGAAAGTACTATGAATTTTAAGATACTATTAGTGTCATTTTGATTAATTTTTTCACTCTACAAATACAAATTTATTAAATGTATTAATTTTATAGCTATTAACTAAAAGTATTTTGTGTTATAGGTGGAATTGACCCTCACACTCATTTTCAACTAGAATTAATGGGGGAAACGTCTGTGGATGATTTTTATCAAGGAACTAAAGCAGCATTAGCTGGTGGCACAACAATGATTAGTAAGAAAACTATTGCATTCTTCTTAAATATAAATGTGTACCCACAAGGTGATCTGTATGAGTAGTTGATAGAGAATAACTCTAACAATAATTTCCTCTAAAACTACTTAAATAAAATTGCAAAAAACATCCTTATTATATTCCAATCTTTAGAATCTACCTAGGATTTTATTTTGAATGCACTTGTAAAAGTAAAATTAAACACCTGTTTCTTTGTTATCTAAAGATAGAAAAAATAACATTACTATAATTTTTATCTCTTCTATGAAAAATTAAAAACTACACTATTCCCAATTTGCAGTTGACTTTGTAATACCTAAAAAAGGAGAATCTTTATTGGAAGCTTATGAACGATGGCGGCAAATGGCAGAAGAGAAAGTATGCTGTGACTATGCATTACATGTTGCAATTACCTCATGGTCTGAAAAAGTAAGTCTAATATCTACTTATTGTATTATGAATATAAAAAAGAAAGACAATATTATTGAAAGAGTAATGTAGAAACTGATAGTGGATGTTCTTTTAAAAACAAATGTTTTTAAATATGTAAAGGTTTTTGTTGCAGCTTAAATAGATAAAAATTTATAATAGTTTTTTTTTAAATATCCTTTTGTATAACAAAAGAGGAGATAATTAGATTTTATTTTCAAATTTTGTGTAGTTTGGTCACCTTATTATTTTATATATTTACTAAAAACATTATCAAGTTTTGAACTTTAAAATTAAATATGAATAAACAGCAAAATTTTTCAATTTATTACAGTATTATTCAATTACTCTTATATCTCTGAAATAATAAATAAAGTGCTTAGCAAATGAGTTAATAGTTTAACTACTATTCACTTACACTTTTTACAGAGTATATTACTTTTCCAGAGAAATTGGCCACTTTTTAAAATTTATAGTTTTTTATTAATTAATCAAACATGTTTTATTACCTACATTATTATTATTATTATTATTATTAACACCGTGTCTTACTACCCGTTCGGGTTATACACACTTACGCTAATTTGTAATGTAGGGTGATTGTGAGATCAAATGGAGGACCTACAGTTTAACGTGGAATCCGAACCACGGTGGAGGCCTGGCATTCCCGACATTCACAAGATGTCTTGTCAGAGGTGAAGGAAGGGTTTGGTAATCAGATAAATCTGTGCCGGGACTGAGGATTGAACCCCGGCCACTAGCACAAGTCGGACACCTTACCCCTAGACCGCCAGGTCACCCTTTTATTACCTATAAATGGCACAAAGTTTGCTGACTGAGCGGCAAAGAGACTTTCTGGGTTGTTCCAGAAAAATTAACCTTTAGTTGATGTAGTAGACATTCCCTCGTATTATTATTATTACACCGCGTTACCCATTCAGGTTTTACACACTTACGCTAATATGTAATGCTAGGGTGATTGTGAGATGAAATGGAGGACCTATAGATCCGAACCACGTTGGAAGCCTGGCATTCCACACATTCACAAGTTGTGATTAATACAAGTCTTGTCAGATGTGAAGGAAGGGTTTGGGAATCAATATTTCCTTGTACAGATCCTTCTTATGTGAAGCTGAAGTCTAACAGCAGTCTTTTAGGCAAACGATCTTCAAACTGTGCTCCACGGAGCCCTTCGACTCCACTGTAGTTATCTAGGCTCTGTGAGGAAATTTTATAATATTCTTTATTTGTTTTTAATACTTTAAAATTGCATCAGTAATAAGGATTGGCATTTTTCTCAAATTTGGGTAAAGGAAATTTGCCAAAATCTGATGTTTTTTGTTTGTTTTATACTTTTATGCTTGTAAAATATATCTGGCATTATTGAATGTTCATAATTTTTGTGTAAACAGTTTTATGAGGGCTCTAGCATATTTTTTCTGGTGCAAGAGCTCCTTATGTCTCAAAAGATTGGGAACCCTGTTTTAGAATATTTAGATTATCCAACCCCAATTAGAAGTTGTGTATCGTTATTGTGGAAAATAAATAAAGAGTAACACGAAAAAAAGTTAAATTGAATTTGATGAGGAAGTGTAAATGAAATGTTATTGCATGTAGATATATAATTCATAATATTTAACTTAAAAATTAATTTCTGCAACATTTTCAGTAGTCATGTAAAACTTTAAGAAAGGACATTATTATAACATCACAACATTATTTAACTGCCTCAAACTTTGTTATTTATAATTTATATTGATAGGCTATTTAAATAAAATAAGCCATCCCAACTAGAAACTAAAAAACTATTATTAGTGATCGTAATCTCAAATTAAATATTGCCTATCTTATATGGAAATATTGATATTGAAATTGAATTTTCACTTTCAGAAGGGCATTTTGGAAATACAAAGGCTTTGTGAATTATCAGACATTGAATGTAAGATTTACAAAAAGTTCTGCACTTAGAATCAACACTGAAAAGCTTTTGCAGTAATTATCAAAAATTTACTTGCCTTGCTCTCAACATGCTTAAAATGGCTACAAGCCTTATTTTAAAAACAATAGTTGAGGTCGAAGAGGGAAAGCAAGAAGAGTGAGGATAGAAAAGTATAAGAAAATTAAATAAAGCAGATGATATGAGATAATTGAATGCTAAATGGATGAATGAAAGCAGATTTTAAAAAGCAAACACAAGGGGAGAGAGAGAATTGTGACAAGCTCTGTCTTAAGATAAGGATGGGAAGGATATTTCTAGCTCAAGCTCTGTGTGGATAAGTAACTCGTCAGAAATGTGGGGGATGCTTTCTGGGTACATTCTCTAAGCTTCAGCATCTAAGGTAGTGAGTGATAATAGTTCTGACAGATCCTAAGTTTTCCTCTAGTCAATGAGTAAGCTGGTCTTGTCTTTTTGGTCAAAGTTATCATTTTGCGGTAATGACTTTTCATTAAGTCTTGTTGGAGACACTTTTTAGTGGTAAAAGGAAAACAACCTGTCCTGGTTGCTTGTTTCATGTCTGTCTTTATTGTGCATTTGTTTGGTAACTACACTATAGCAAGTATTTATTTATTCTATGCATTGATTATTGTGTTGCACAGTTTAACACTTTCTACATGTGACAATAGCCAATATGCTTATACAGAATATAATTGTGTAGCAAGATGATTAACAAGAGGAAAACCTGATTTGGTTGTCACATGTTTCAAGTAGTGAGTCCCATGCTAGTCTGGGTTGTAATTGTGAGGAGATTGTGGCTAGAGTCCAAATCAGGTATAGGGCCTACTGAAAGTGGTTTAGCCTAATGGATTTTCACTTTACTTCCATGCAAATGCTGATATATTCTCTAAATTATACCTTTCTCATCCCTTCCCTATTAGTGTAAATATGTTAATAACCCAAAGGGTGGTTTATCAACAGTATACAATGACTCATGGAGGTGGTGCTTTATTTAATTGTTTACTTGCTTATTATGTTACCATTTATTTTCATCATTAAGATGTTGCTTTATTTTCTGGTTTGAGCACTTGCAATAAGGTATTGAGTTCTATGATTCTAGGTAAAAGAAGAAATGGCATTATTATGCAAGGAGCATGGTGTCAACTCTTTCAAAGTATTTATGGCCTACAAGGATATGCTAATGTTGAGGGATGGAGATATATACCAAGTGTTTGACAAATGCAGAGAATTAGGTGCTATTGCACTTGTACATGCAGAGAATGGTGACATTATTGAAGAGGTTAGTAATTAATCAAGTGGTATTTGTTATTTGTTACAACATTAAAGGAAATACACTTCTACTTTAGAATTTTATGGGTTAATAAAATGACCAATAATATGTTAAAATTTATTGTTTTTATTTAAAACAATACATTAAAAATAGGTTTATATTATTCTAGATATTTGGCTTATATTTAAGATGAATCTGCTGAAATAAGCCCTAAAGTATAGTGTATACATTAAAGGAATGTGTGTTTAAAAGTATTACTCCCCATGTCTTCTTCTTACTAATTTTTTTTAATGCTATTTATTTTACCCTACATAATAACATATACATCCAAACAATGTGCAATAATCATTAATTTAAAAAAACTGCTGGTATGAATACTTACACAAACTTTTATACTCTTGTGTAGGGAATACTAAGCTAGTGCTGCATACTGTCATCATATCCAATCCACATATAATTGAAATACTGCCTAGTAACTAGATTTACTTAAGGAATTTCTTCTAATGGATTTACATACCTTTTTTGAATAAATTTTTTGTTGCTGGAAATATTTTTTTATCTTTAAGCTAGACACATGAGCTATTAACAATGACTTAATTCAAGCGATAGACATATGATGCAAGCCTAAAGGTTGTACTCATATTAGCATGGAGAGGATGGGAAAATCAAAGTAAAAATCACTCTTGGAACACCACCATCAGTGCATCTATTTGGAATTCGTCAATGGTGACTAAGTTCAATCAAAGTAAAATTTCTTACACTGCTTGGCCACAAAAGCATATTTTTTTTGACATTTCAATTTAAAATATTACAAACATTGACACTATACATTTTAATATCTAAACTGACCCTGCTTCGGTGGCCGCATGGTCTAAGGTGTCACTCCTAGCAAGATAGACTGATTATGAGATAAAAGTTTGAATCCTGGTCGGATGTACTGAGGATGTTTATTCTTAAATGGGTTTCCCCCATCCTTACACTCAAATGCATACACACTTATAAATTCAACCTAACTCATCCTTAACCCATTAGTGTAATTAAATATACTAGCCATTAATACATAGAAAACAAGCATACTCTAGATAAAAATTATTAATCCTCTATGCACTATCAAATTGATTTTCTTATTTAATTTGTTAGAAATAAATTTTCTTATCCAGTATGGGAAATATATATTTTTGCCCACATACTGTATCTATGAAACATTAACATAGGATATTTTCACATAAAGGTAACATATATTTAAGTAAATTGATTTTTTTTTCTTCCAACTTTTGAAAGTACTTATTCATATAGAGGTAAGTGAATACTCGTACAGATAATTGTAGCTGAATATTGAAGCTTAGAGGATGGAAATGATCTCTAGTTACACATGTAGCCATATCAGGTATCATATTCGTAAATTTTATTAATGAAACCTGGACTAGCTAACTGAATCTGGGACCTTTGGCTTAGTGTACCAATGCTTTACCACTGAGCTAACCAGTAATCATCCCATGTTCTGGGCCATTCTTCACTCATTCACACGGGATGGTTACTGGATGGCTAACTTGTACAGCATTGGTTCGCTAAGTCAAGTGTACCGAATTTCCCATATCCAGGTGTAGTTTTTCAAATTTATGATAATTTATTCTTAGTCAAGTTCTTAGAGTACTAGTGCTAAATGTATAGAAGGATTCTGGTATAAGGGACAGTACACGATGGTCACAAGTGTCTAAAACTACATTCATTATATAGTCATGTGTTATGCAGCTGCTACTTTTGATGGATAGTATCATTACTGAACAAATAACATTAATAGTATAGTAAAATGCTATCATTGTTGACAGCAAAATATGTATTTGTATTTTCTAACTCTTTACTTATACAAGAAACCTACTAAACTCGTTTGTTTATTCAGGTATTTAAGTCTTGTGTGAAATGTAACATTTAAAGTTTTCTGGGAATATTCATCTGAATACCCCTTTAGAAGTTTTAAAACTATAATAGTTGAAGACCTCATTTATTTTTAAGTGAAACTGATATTTTTTGGATATCATAATAATATGTCAGTAATACAAAATAACTATATACCAGGTGACTTGGCGGTCTAGGGGTAAGGTGTCAGACTTCTGTGCTGGCGGCCAGGGTTCAATCCTCGGTCCCGGCACAGATTTATCTGATTACTAAAACCCTTCCTTCACCTCTGACAAGACATCTTGTGAATGTGGGGAATGCCAGGCCTCCACCTTGGTTCGGATTCCACGTTAAACTGTAGGTCCTCCATTTCATCTCACAATCACCCTACCATTACACATTAGCATAAGTGCGTATAACCCGAACGGGTAGTAAGACGCGGTGCTAATAATAATATTAATAACTATATACTATGACATTTTGCGTGTGTGTGTTTGTGTTATGGTCAAAGCCTGAAACCAACCACTTCGCGAATTGACTCAACCCTTTCGCACATTGGCCAGCTAGTCCAGTCAAATTTTGAAATATATATGGGAGAAAATTTAAATATACATTCTGGCCAGCCAAAGCGTGATTTGACCATGACAGCCTGGCCAGTGCTTGAAGTGCTGTTAATTGCATAACGAGGCACTGAAAAGTGAGATGTTAAGTTGTTATATATTTTGTTCTTTGGCCAGTTTCCTATTGCAATATCTAGAACTTGCCGGCCAGAGCCAGAACTGCTAGTATTTTATTATATAGTTCATGCTTTGGCTGATTTCGATGGACAAAGCTAATATTCTCCTAGATATCCTAGTAATGATATTACTATTACAATCATAGATTTTGTTTTACATCCTTTACTTTTCCAGCCTGTGGCCTAGGTCAATTTTTTATTCACGCCATATATTTTCCACTACCGACTTGTTAGGTCTGCCGTAGCTTCATATGCTTTATATAACCTAAAACTAGGATAGGCACAACATCCAGTCCCCAGCCCACTGTGAGGGTAAGCCCACTTTTCACCGATGATAATTTTTTCAGCCATACCAGGAATCGAACTCGGGGGACCTCTAGCTCAGTAGAAAGACATGCTACCAACTGAGCTAAGGTGTTGGATTACAATTGTAGATGAATTTTTGTTTTATTATCTATTTTATTGTATATATATGATGGTGATTTGTAAAACTTGTAATGTTGATGGATCTAGATATTTGTTGATTTTGACTAGGTCATATTCAATTGTACTCGAGTTTCAAAAGTTAACACATATTATTAAATTGACAATATAGTTTACATTGTTATTTCACATCATTGATTGATTATAATTTTAAGTAAAACTATCTAATAATTAGTACTTGAATTCTTAGCCTAAGATTAAAGATCCACAATTTTTTTGCAAACTTTGTTTCTTAGGGCATTGCCATATTTCAACTTTATTGCTATAGCTAGGAAGCTAGAACAACCAGTCACATTAATTATATTTGAGACTTAATGTTGCTCACATTTAAAACAAAGTTGGTGTTGCTAGTCACTGGTTGCATATTATGGCCACCTTAATATATAACAAGGATTTGCGTTCTGGCATCTAGGCTGCAAGTATAGGCTCAGCCATGACAAATAGGGCATAAATAAATCATTTTAAATATTAAATAGGTGACCTGGCGGTCTAGGGGTAAGGTGTCAGACTTCTGTGCTGACGGCCGGAGTTCAATCCTCGGTCCCGGCACAGATTTATCTGATTACCAAACCCTTCCTTCACCTCTGACAAGACTTGTATTAATCACAACTTGTGAATGTGTGGAATGCCAGGCCTCCACCGTGGTTCGGATCCCACGTTAAACTGTAGGTCCTCCATTCCATCTCACAATCACCCTACCATTACACATTAGCGTAAGTGCGTATAACCCGAACGGGTAGTAAGACGTGGTGCTAATAATAATAATAATAATAATAATAATAATAACTAAGAAGCCCAATTTTCTACAAATGACTAAGGGAAGGAGCATGAATATTTCATTTTACAACATTTCCTAGCACAAATATTCCATTTTTTATATTTTGTGAAAACATTCAAATCGTTCAAATACTAGAAAAAGTGGGGGAACGTTGTTCCGGCTCAAAAATAAGTACCGGAACTGCGTTCTGGTCCCAATACACCACTGATCTGGAAGTAATTAATAATCTTAATATTTGAATATCTAAAATTACCCCCAAAATAATTGAATTTGTTAAAATTACATAATACATATGATTAATAATATTTTAGTATATTGAAATTAATAACTGACAGACTTATATTACATTTATTATATACTTTATAGGCCTAGCCTATATATTATAAAGAGAAATGAAGCATACATTTGTGTTAAACATTGGTATTCTTCCAGTCTCTAATGTGACATATTTCACAAACTATTTTATTATCTACATTTATAAAAACAAGCTTTATCATAATTTCCATTTCCAGACCTCATCATCCATGTGTTTATATAGTTTATCAAACTATTTTTAATGCTATAAAAATATTTTTTGTTCCTAGAGGTTTATGAATTTTAACATCCAAGCAATAAATTGTACACAAATATTTAATTATATATACTGACTGTGTTTGACTCAAGGTTTGTTTATCTGAAAGTTGGCCTTAGTTCTAAGCCATGGGAATTTATATTTGGATTGATTAGTATTTAATAGACTTCTATGATGGTCATTTATTTACCCTTTGTTTACCCTGAAAGGTAGCATTCTTGCATGGTTCCCCTAGGGTGCAGCTTAAAAGATAAGGCCATAGTGAATAATAATATTTCAAGTTCAGACTGCTACCTTTTTGGGTGAACAAAGTACATTACAACAATTTTGTTCTGAAAATTGTAATTAGTGTTTGTTGTGTATTAATGTTTCCAAAATAATTTTTCAGAATGCAAAAAAGTTACTTGCTTCTGGTGTGACTGGACCTGAAGGTCATCCATTATCTCGCCCAGAGGAAGTGGAAGCAGAGGCTGTGTATCGAGCTTGTGTCATTGCAAAACAGGTGATTGATTTAAATTGTTGCAACCAATCACCACAATTAATTTTTTTCAGTATTGATGCTAGGAATTTTGATGATTGATGACTACAGTTTGCCTTAAAAGTTATTACATCAACTTTCTATAAATGTACAATCCTGAAGCTGTTATTAATATTTATTGATTTCAAAGGAGATTTTAAAAATGCTCTGATCTAGAGTATAGTTGAAATTCGAATTAAATTAAATCAAACCACTCATGGTAATAAGTCAGACACCTTGGCTCAATCTGCCTATTAGGTTAATGGTCCCCGGTTTGATTCCCGTTATGGCCGAAATATTTATAATTGTTGGAATTTGGGTTTCCCCTTTCACAGTGGTGAACTAATGACTATAGGGATGGGTGGTGTCTGTTCTAGATTGAAGTTAGTTTTTGAGACATGTGCGCTGATATAATCAATTGGTTCAGAAAGTCCAATTTAAATAAATAAATAAACAAAAAAGAAAATTAAAAACTTAATATTTCTTACAACTTAATGGCTCTAGTAAATCTTCTATAATGTGCAACATTTTGTATACATTTCTGAAATAAATAAGGTACAATATTTTTGGAATTTTCGCAAATTAATTTCTAATATCTTTTCTGATTGTTAAAAAACTATACAATATATGGTTGAGGGATATTGAAATTATTTTGATAATGTTCTCGAAACAAAATATTATTATACTTGCTTATCTTATATTTAAATAATAAATACTAGAGAATATAGGACTAAAATAATATTCATGATCTAATTACATAATTTGATATACAATATTCTGTAATTATATCTACTAAATTTTCTTTTAAATACTATAGCTAGATTATTTAACATAAATCTAATCAAGACAAAACACAGCAAAATGTTTATTTTGAAAATTTGCCTTAAAATAGACATTTATACGTTCATTTTAAAAGATGAATAAACCACTCTAATTGATTGAAATTTTTTAATAATAGGGTTATTCCAACTTTGTTATGTGTCATAGTCTTTATTGGAAAATAAATGTCAAAATAAAATACATGCCTTAGCATGTAATAAAATCATGAATTGAACAATTCTAACCAACACTCTTAAAAGCAATATTTTTATTGATCATTACAAAAATGGCACTTTATAAAGATAAATTCACTTAGATGAGTTTTATATTGTTTATAGTTACACCATGATTAAATATAAAAATTTCTTTGGAAATCAAATTATAGTCCCTTCTAATGATAGACCAATATTTCTTTAAAAAAGAATGTGTTGTATGGTAAATATTATTAGTTCTAAGAACTCACTAATTGATTAAATGTTCTAGCTGGATTCTTTAGCTCTTATTATTACTTGGTCGATAGAAACAGAATATTTATACAGTGTGTCCAGCGACCTGTAAAACGGTGAAAAGTAAGGGAATTTTATCACATTTCTGGAATACAAATTTTTATTTAAAATAGTCAAAATAATGTATTTCATCCAGTTAATACACACCTTGAATTTAGTTTATTACAGCTGTCCCTATTGAGCATACTAATACTCAATTTTCAAGGGAAAAATGTGAATTTCGTGTTGTCTTTTCATCCCTCAAATGCGCATCATTACCCAAAGTTGAGCCATGGCTATGCACATGTGCAAGAATTTAATTACATTATAGGAAGAAGAAACTAAAAAGAATGTATAATTACAATATTAAGCTGTACTGATGTAAGGTGATCTTTTAATGTATCAATATGCTCTAACTTGGATGCAAACAGGCTGGCCTCTTCAACAAAACCTTTTCTTGAGCCAGCATGCAAAATAATAAACCGTTTGCAATCATTTGTAGAACGTCTCTTGCAAGTGAAACTGATGTTGTCCTGCCAAGTCTTGGTTACTGTCCCTGTCGATATCATAAAAGCATATAAATTGCAATAGCACAAAGAAAAAGGTACAAACTACCCTAATTAAAAAAAGTATAACCTGATTTTGGTTGACAGAACAGTTTAGAAAATACAAATATATATTACAGTCAACATTGATTAAATTTTACTATAATTTTGTTGTTGTTTACAGGTATTGATAAAATACTATCAAAAGTGACATATACATGTCATATGAGTTGAGATAAACATATTTAATTGTTTTTTGTAACTACTCAATACTGTTCTTCCTGCCAAAATTGGGGTATAGCTGTGTTGTGATTCAAATTTATTTTGTGCAAAATTTAGGTTTTATGTTTTGTAACCTGACCTGAAAGTAATATAACAAAAAAAAAACAGAATTTAACACAATGCACGAATAAAAATAATTTAACTTTGGTAATTGGGCTTAAATTATAACCTTTTGAAAATATCCAGGTTTCATCAAGGAAAACAAAATTTATCCCTGCAGACATATTGAAGGTATTCTCGTAGAAAACATATTCTTTTAGCACAAATGTCTGGCTCTTCCATTAATGCCTTTCTTCCGTTGTCTGAATGCCATTTAAAGCCCATAACTTTTAGCAACTTGTTTAATGAAGACTTGCTTGTAACTACTCAATACTGTTCTTCCTGCCAAAATTAGGGCATAGCTGTGTTGTGATTCAAATTTATTTTGTGCAAAATTTATGTTTTGTAACCTGACGTGAAAGTAATATAACAAAAAAAAACAGAATTTAACACAATGCACAAATAAAAAATAATTTAACTTTGGTAATTGGGCTTAAATTATTACCGTACCTTTTGAAAATATCCAGGTTTCATCAAGGAAAACAAAATTCATCCCTGCAGACATATGTTGAAGGTATTCTCGTAGAACACATATACTTTTAGCACAAATGTCTGGCTCTTCCATTAATGCCTTTCTTCCATTGTCTGAATGCCATTTAAAGCCCATAACTTTTAGCAACTTGTTTAATGAAGACTTGCTTCCTTTGAAATCTATTTCACCGTCTCTGATGGCCGATAAGACGGTATCCAATGACACACGCTTTCCTGAGAATTATCAATAAGTCATATGAATGGATATACTGCACTTTGACAAAAAAATATATATAACAGCTGATAAAAAAGCATGTGCAATAATTTGTATAGTATAATTTATACATCAATAATATTGAGGGACAAGCCTTCAAAATAAAATCATTAGCTTATATTTGTCAATAAAGGCAAAAGGGAGAGTGGTCAAGATCCAAGTAAGAGTTTTGTAAATAATCACTAAAACCTACCTTGATGATACTTGCTTCCTTTGAAATCTATTTCACTGTCTCTGATGGCCGATAAGACGGTATCCAATGACACATGCTTTCCTGAGAATTATCAATAAAAGTCATATGAATGGATATTTTGCACTTTGACAAAAAAAAAATTACATATAACAGCTGATAAAAGCATGTGCAATAATTTGTATAATACAATTTTAATTTATACATCAATAATATTGAGGGACAAGCATTCAAAATAAGATCATTAGCTTATATTTGTCAATAAAGGCAAAAGGGAGAACGGTCAAGATCCAAATAAGAGTTTTGTAAATAATCACTAAAACCTACCTTGATAATACATTCTGTAGATAACTTGACGTATTGAATCTCTTGTAAAATCATCAACTGCTTTAGCTGAAACGCCAGGAATTGGTTTTCTGATTCTCTTCTTTCCAGGAGTCTCAACTTCATCAATGTTTTTGCCACAATAACTGAAATAAATTTTTAGGCAAGAGCTTACTTCACCAAGAATGTACACAGAAAAAAAAACAACCTTTTATATAATTTTTTGAATAGAAGTGTGATTGGGTGATAGGGGGGAATGTGCTTAAAAACCAATACATATAAGAAACTTTTTTTTAGGAAATAACAAATGATATATAAACTAAATTACCACCCCCGCATACCACTAAAAACCAGCAAATTTTAAGGATTTAAAAAATTAAATTATCCACAGCCACACATTGGGTTTTAAAAGTTCAAAGACAAGTTTGGAGCAACATAATTTTTTATTCTGATAATCTAGTGAGATATCTTGTAGAGTGCTCTTATTAGGTTTCTGAGTTAAAGGCAAAACCAAAAAAGTCATACAAATAATAAACTTACACAATCAGCTGGTTATGTAGATTTAGGTGAGGTGTTGTCGTGTGCAATAAAATGTGCATGTAGGCTCATAATGAATAATCCACATTTGAAATGCTACCTGATGTGTAGATAAATTTACTATAAAATTGTATTTTATTGACTATAGGCCTAACCACGAGATAATATCACTATGTACCGTAGTCTATACACTAGCAAGTATAATTGCCTATATGTAATGAACAATCCATTTATCATTCAAACACTAATTTGATAATTGAGACACATTTAGGCCCTATAATATTTTCATGTCAATGTTTGAGCCTACTATGACATGGTGTACACTTTCGTAAACACCATTGTATTTGACATTTTATCACAAATTCAGCCAACTTTACTACGAGTATTTCATCTTCATTGTCATCTATACCAGCTAAATTCACTACTTATTAATCAAACTAACCTTTCTCCTTGCAATTGTTTATAAAGCATGAACACAAGAAAAAAAGACACAATAAATGCTATTCTTTGAGCTAAGATTCAGTTAACTTGAGTTACTTGGAGGGTGAAATGCAGGGCTGTTCGACTCATAAAAACCCCACTCAGATGTGCAGTTCAGTGCCATCTATGACCAGAACTTGAAACTAACAGTTCAAGGAATGCATAGCACAATATTCAACAGAATTGTGTGAATAATAGTGCCGTTAGGTAGTGTTTAAGTTGTAATCACAGTATGTCTGCAGTACATGTTTACGTACTATTCCCGTAGCCTTTTATAATGTATGTAACTATTTGAAACTATGTAAATAGGAAGAAAACCAGCCTATATTGATACAAATTTCACCCTGTTCTTAACTATAACTTAACTATAAATGGTGGGAGCTACGAGTCATAGACAAAATACTCCTTGCAAAGGTAGAATTATGTAAAAAAATACTCACCGTCTCAAACTACTCTCGCTGATTTGAAGCAATTCAGATGCTAATTTGATGACATCGCTCTTGAGTGGCAGGAACCCAGGTGTAAATGTAGGAGAATCGCGCTGTCTGTTGATGAGTTCTTCTCTCTTTTTCTTGTAGAGTCCTTCTACCAAGTTGATTATATCTTCTTGTCTCTGGTGAGTGCAGACTTCTCTTCTTGATTTGGAACCACTAGGCTCTTCTGGTCTTCGATCTTGTTGGTTGGGTTTTGAGACTCATTTTCAGGGAAGAAAAAATTAGATTAATAAAACTTAGACTAGACACAACCTATAGGCCTATCTATTCGACACAAGTACCTCTGTAACTAATATTTTTAAACAAAGTGACCTAGGCCTATTTTCTTAACTGAAGCTATTCTATTTCAAATGTTTTAATACAAAGTTTAACAATGAAAATAAGTTATGTTAATTTGAAAATATCTAAAGTAATAAACTTATCCTATAAATAACAAATTCGTCTTATTATATTTGTATTAATACTATAATAACATCAAATCTCAGGATTTAGGCCTAGCCAATAGGTTAGTTAATACAACAATCTTAGGGTTCAGGTCACTTCTTTTCTTGATAAACACGTAAAAATTGATAATCAAATACAATATTATATTATATCACTGCCACAAACACTTTTTAATTATTAATCATACACACGAATACAAAAGTTAAAAAAAGATTTATGTAAAGTATACACTGTCGAATACACTTTGCATTTCTCTCACAATTCACACGTTTCAAAGTAGCCTAATTTTAAATCACCAAACTATCGGTATCAAAAAATAATCACTTTATATTTATTTATTTCGGTCTGATTTTTTATATAACTAACACGACACAAGTTAAACCCGAAAACAAACACGCTTTTAATCTTTTGGCTAAAACGCGGTAGGTATTTTATTTCTTTAACTTATATAAAATCAAGTTAATAGTTTTAAATATTTTTAAAAATAAAGTTTTGGTTATTAGAATAACCGTTTGATAACTTTTAGATGATCCAAATGTATCTTATTAGTTTTAATTAAATTAACAAAGCCAAGCTTTATAAAAGGTAGTCATCATTAATAATTAAAGATGGCTACCCGGCAGAGAGTCTTTGTTCAGTTGATGACGCCAATACCCAACGCCATTAGTGCTCCCTCGCCGAGTATAAAAAATAAATAAATTTTATTTGAAATAAATATTTTGTTTGCCTGTTTTTTAAGGTTAACAAAATAATAATTTATTTTATGTTTTATAGTGATCGGTTCTAATAAGATAAACTTGGGTATATAATACATTTAATTTATAACTCTTGAACTGTTTTATCTCATGTTACCACGACGACTTAAATGAAATAAATACATTACAAGTCCCTATAATTAATAATATAAATAAACATTATTGATTAATCTAAAAGTAATTACTATCCCGATAATTAATAATATAAATAAACATTATTGATTAATCTATAAGTAAATACTATAACGATTGTTCTTGTTACGTTTTGGATTAAATATATTTAATAATTCATTCTAACTAAGCTAATTTCTATAATGTCAAACTTTAGTTACTTATTTTCAATGTTGGTTAATTCTACTGTTCTTCCTATAAAAATTGGACTTTAGTTATTAAGTGGAAAAAAAAAAAACTGGGATAAACAAATGTATGACTTATCAAATTTTAACCGGCAAGGAGTTGTGCTAAGTATTTCAGATGTTATTTAGCCATTTAAAATGATAAATCCAAGTCTGAAAAGCAAATAGGTATTTTTTTCCTAACTTCCCCTCACTAAAATTTTTGAAATATGAAGCTATTTTCAGAATAAAGTTAAATTTGACAGGTGTTCTCTCATGCCTGTTAGCAGGAATGGTTTTTAATAATGTTCATATTTATTTGGCAATGAGTAATAAATGATAAAGGTTATTATTATTATCATCTTGGCTATTATTTTTCATTCCCTTCTCCTTATTTGATAAAAGATCGTCTTCTGACAACAACATGTTTCGGTGATGTTACACCATGTTCAGGTCTCATTTATAATAAAGATGATTTATTTTAATCCATACTATTGGAAGATCTTCCATATAACACCTAAAATTTCACAAACTTTCCAATAGTCGCGGTGATCTCAAACTCAAATTAGCCGAAGGAACAGATTTATGATCTCGGTGCATGCTGCTGCCTATAACCTAAAACTTGTTAGCTTTAATTTATTCTCTACTTTTTCTTCACTGTGTCTTACTACTCATATGAACTATGCTTACGAGGAAGGTAGAATTTATAGAAAATATATCTGTAATATACTCTATAGTAGGGATGTGTATAGGTTAAGTTGGTCAATCTGGACTGAACTGACTAAAGTAGTCATAGCAGGAAGTGATGGACAACATGTTCTTTTCTAAGAGACTATCTTTGTGCTTTGGGGGGTTGATACGAGCGCGCGCGAGTTATGTGGTTCATGTACAATACTAAATATGTGTATGTGTAAGGACACAACAATATCTACATTTGCATGGCGGGAGGGAGGGAAGAAAATAAACACTAGATAAAACCACCCTCAGTGCATCTGGCCATGATGTAAACAGTGATCTCCCTGTCTCCGGAAACCCTGACCAATATAGCTTGACATTTGAACTGCATTCCCATCGATGTTGTTTATTTATTTGAGGTTGTATATTTAAAATCAATAAATACACAACTAAATTATTTTAAAACTTATATTTCCAAGAGGTTTATCTGGGCCAGTGAAATACTTAAAACTGTGTTATTTAAATTCGGTAATTATATAGTCATACAATAGGCCTCAATTATTCACAATAATAGAAAAGTGTTCCTGAAATGGTCCTTTTTTATTCACAGTAATGTAAATTTTAATGGCTCATTATATTTTCATTCATTTGGGACCACTTGTGCCACTGACACTATAACTGGAGAACCAAAAACTGGTACAAGTAACAGTTTTTTTCACAAAGTCACAGTGATGAGAGTGCCAGCTTTTGCATAAAGAGGGAGGTTTGTATTGGCTAACAACTGTTAATCAATACTCTCACTAACCTGAAGAGATTGTAAAAGATGGTGATAAAAAAATACTAGCATTAGTATACCTTCCACTCTCTGAAACAATACAGCTCCCTAACAAAGTGAGAATTGCAACTCTAAGTAAAACAGAAAAGTAGTCGCTGAATTATTGCTCTAAAATAAAAAATAAACCAAAAACTGTTATTTGTGTTAGCCAGACAGTAATATTAAAATGTCTCAGACAAACATTCTAGTCATGTGTCTCATGGACCATGAGTTTGTAAATCCTGGCCTAGATGAATGTTTCTCTTTGTGGGTTATCATTTTCAAAGGAAATTGCTCTAAAAGTGAGATTTAATCATGTTTTATTAAAGGCCGACCATCTTACATGAGCTTTAATCGTAGTAGCAAACTCACAAATGAGTAGAACGAACATGCCTTACTTTTTTCAAACCCTCAAGCTAAATGGGTTACTAGCTAATGCTTTTCATTATTCTTCCTGGAACTCTAGGCTTAGTATCACCTTAAACAGGTGAACCAATATTTTTTCACTGTCTTCAAATGATCATACTTCCCCTGGATTTAGTTTGGTCTTTATTTACCCTTTCTGGAGCTGAATGGGACCTAGACGAAAAAATCTTTTTTTGAACCTTAGAAAAAGGAATCAAATAGCCGAAGCTATTATTTATGCATTTTAGTTAAGATAACACCATTTAGATATCATGTTATGAAAATTGAAAAATGACACCTGGGAACGGGAATCAAACCCGGGACCTTCGGCTTAGTACGCCATTGCTCTTACCACTGAGCTATCCAGGATTCGTCCCGTGCCCATGGTCATTCTTCACTCTTCACTCATAGTTTAAGGCAGAGTCTATGATGGACGTGCGGAAGTCGTCAGCTTATAAGTATGTGATTATGTAAGATCACAGCCATCAGACAACGCAGCCACCCGTGACTCGGTAATTGGCTTATTGCTGCCATTTGACAATTATATTATAATTGTATGAGATTGCATATATTAATGAATCAAATAGCCAAAGCTATCATTTTTCAATTTTCAGAACATGATATCTAAATGGTGTTATCCTCACTAAAAATGCATAAATGATAGCTTCGGCTATTTGATTCATTAATATATGCAATCCCGTACAATTATAATATAATTGTCAAATGGCAGCAATAAGCCAATTACCGAGTCATGGTGGCTGCGCTTGCGCTGTCTGATGTCTCTGGTCTTACATAATCACATACTTATAAGCTGACGACTTCCACACGTCCATCATAGACTCTGCCTTAAACTATGAGTGAAGAGTGAAGAATGACCATGGGCACAAGATGAATCCTGGATAGCCTAGTGGTAAGAGCATTGGCATACTAAGCCGAAGGTCCCGGGTTCGATTCCCGTGCCCGGGTGTCATTTTTCAATTTTCAGAACATGATATCTTAGAAAAAGGTTTTGCTGAAGAATTTACTACCTGCTGATGAGTAAAGGTATTCCTTCCTAAACGTGAATATGAAATTATCCACTCTAATTTTGGGTGTGTCTTTTCCCACCAACCTAATGATCTTAGATCATTTATTGTAGTAATGATTTCTTCATAATCTTCATGTACTTTATTCCTTTCATCTGGTCCATTTGAAGCAGTGTTTGGTGGTATCTGACAGCTAGGCAAAGCTACCTTATATCCATTTGCCAAATCATATGTTCTATGTTCTATGTTGATTTGTTGCCACTTTTGGCAGTTAGAACATTCAAGCAAACAATTTGTTTCAATTATTAACTGTTTATACATTATTGAAACTTGTACTTATAAAAAAACCATTTGTAATTTTCTTTTTTTGTGGAAGCGGTGTGTGTGGGTCTCACTTAAAAATGCTTTTCAAATAAGAGCTTTTAAAATGCAGCATGCTCTTCTGAAATCAAGATGGCAAACCGGCCAAAATCTGGGAGTTGATGACGTTTTACAAATCATCTTATCGCTGTATTAATGCATTGTTTACTAAATTTAAAGTTTTATTTTGACACTAATATTTTGAATGCTCTCTCTAAGTTATAAAAAAACATTTTTATATTTTGGTAGCAAGCTATAACAAAATTCAAGTGTAAATATAATACTTTTTAATTTATTATTTCATGTACTCTAACATCTCTTGTTGTCACAAGCGCAAAACAAAAAACATAATAGTTCTATTCATTTATTTTGTTCTTCAAATAAGTTTTGTAGACACCAATTATACAGTAATCCTTATGGAAGTATTATAAACATTTGATTAAGATTGTTTATTGTTACTATAGTATTATTAAGCAAATAATAGTAATAATTATTATTATTTTTGAATACTTTGACATTAGTCACTTACAGTAAATGTTTGCAATAAATAACCTTCTGTTAACTGTCAGATACCACCGCTCCTGCAGTAGATGCACTATAGTCGTTCAATGCCCACAACACCAAACCACCAAACCCTCAAATGAATGCCTCAATTTGATATTAAATTACTATTAACCTTTAATAAACACCAGCTTAACCAGAACACTATAAGCAGTAAAACATGTTTACGGTTTCATTATGGTTTGGGATGGCAAAGTCATATACATCAGAAACAAGTCTGTACCTTAAAAAAAGCACTGAAAAAACACGCACAAAAAATATATTTTCTACAGTCACTCGGCAAATTGTAAACTTGTGGCTTACCAACCTACTTTAGCATCAAAATCTGGCCACTACACACAATATCTTTTGAAGAGTTTTCTTCAAATAAATTCTTGGATGTTTTTTTTATAAATCATTGACAGAATAGTCTTGATAATAAGCCACTGGAGTCCACACTTAATTACCCCAAAAAGATCCCCACAACCTGCTTCGGTTGCCAACTGGTCTAAGGCTGTACTTCGTATATTGGAGAAATCGGGGGTTTGAATCCAGGTCTGTGTACTGAGGGTGCTTTTTCCTATATGGTTTTACACTATTTCAACAAATTATGGTACATTTTCTCTAAATTCAACCTTCCTCATAGTGTAATTTAGAAGATAAGTGATTGACACTTATGAAAGTTTTAGTTTGATATATTTTGTTTAAGATGCTCTTATAATTTTTATTTAATGTTTGTATTTATGTATGCATTGATTAAGTAGTCATGTCTATAATTTTTAAGTTTTAGTAGTTAAGTACTTACATCTGAATTAAGCTCATATGTAAGAACTTTGAAAATGCAAGCTTGACTACATTTTTAACTTTTAAATATATATTATATTTTATTATTGATTTGGTAGTTAATGTGAATGATTACGGCTTGTTTTTATTTTTTATATTTTTTTATTTCATCCTGCATGTTTTTTGTAGGTATCTTGCCCTCTCTATGTTGTGCATGTAATGAGTAAATTGGCAGCAAACATGCTTGAAGCTGCCAGAACAGATGGTTGGAAAGTGTATGGTGAGGTTTTGGCTGCTGCATTGGGCACGGATGGTAGTCATTACTACCATTCATGCTGGACCCATGCCGCATGCCACATTGTTAGCCCACCATTGCGTAGTGATCCTTCTACTCCTGATGCTCTTATGGAGAAACTAAAGCGGTAAGTTCATAAGGATAGTTAGCATAGAAATGTATCAATATAATTTTAATTTGTGGATTAATTTGTTTCTATAAAAAATAAGTTTGGTCATGTACAGTCCTCTAACATAGTCTTATAAAATGTCCTTTTTATTGTATTAAAAAAAAGTGTTCATATTTTTAGCGTGCAATAGGTTTATTAGATTATCAAACTTTTGATTAAGTTTGAACTAAGTAAAATGAAAGCATGCGAAGTTAATTTGGAAATGTAATTATGATGGATAGAGTTCATTGCGTATTGTGGTGTTACATAATTATGAAGCAGTTTTAAATTAAGTTTTAGTACTTTTCCATAGTAGACTTATTTATATTATGGCTTATTCAAGCTTTCAGCATCTTTCAATAACTTCTCTTAGGGCACATGTTGAGTTGGAATTTCAAGGAATAGTACCGTAATAATATTTGTTTTGAGTGAAGATGGGAAATCAACTTATGAGAACACCACCATCAATTCACTATACTAGAATTTGAATTATTGCCTTTTGATTCAGAATAAAGCTCACTAACTTTTAGAGAAATTTTTCCAACTAAAGTAATTTTTCTTCATTTATACTTTGGAGAGCCCTAAACCTCAAAATAGTTGGTTTGGACACAACCCTAGGTAAAAATGAGGATCTATTTGTTATTATTTATTTGATTATTTGTAGTCACATTATCTGACACTTCATTTAATGCTTCCATTTTGCTAGGTAATGATGGTTATGAAGTAGGTGTGAGCTTGCTAGTATACATAGGTTTTAACCATTCAATAAATTAGTTTTAATGTTGCATTTACAATTTATGTCAATTAGAATAGAATAAAGCATGCTATTTCTTACTCTTCAAATCCACACCTGAAGACTTCAATAACAGAGGGTATACATAACACATTTTAAAAATATATTTGTGTCCTTATAATTCCCAAATTTAATTTAGTATTAAATAGTTAGCTATCAGCATCATTATAAAGACTTGTTTTACACCGCAATATTGTTTGATTCATATATTAAACATGGCTAAACAAATAGTGGGTTAGACACTTCATTTATTTTAAAAGTAGATACATTTTTTTAATGTTTGAAAATATTCTATGCAAGCTATTGACCTACAAATAATAATTGTTTATAAGGACACAACTGTGAGCAAAGAAAGGCTGACACAGCTCAATGATTTACAGTCCATTATGACAACCATGTCTACTTTTCAAATACTTATATTCTTCTCTATTCTTTAAGTATTTAGAATCAAGAATTAACATATACTATGAATAATTGCAATGGGACGAAAAAGGATTTAAATGTTTTAGTTATTCATATGATTAGATTAACATTCTGCTGCAAATTTGAGGTGAACCTGGATAAAATTTAATCAGGAATTTTCCTAATTGAAACTAGTGAATACGGTATAGATTCAAATACAGTAGAGTACAGTTTGGGACACTTCCTACATTTACCATGTTAAAACTGATAAATAGTTGCTTGTGACGACCCTAGTTGTGTGGCCTGAAGACCTGGTGCCAATTTTAAATTATTTTTATCTATTAGGCATTTCCCTTCAAATAAATGCACTAAATTCCCAGGATGATAGCAAAAATTACATTTTACACCCATTAGACCATAACTATATTTCTTAATATATATATAAATGTTTTTTGTAATATATTTAATATTATTGTTTTTATAGTTAATCAAATTGTCTATTTGCTTATTTTGATAAATTCTTTTTCGGTATTTTCAAAAGTTTGACATCTTCAAAAGTACTGCACCACTTAGAAACATGAAACATGTAGTTCTTTCACCATTTCTAAATTTTGTGTAGATTGGCTAGAGTTATGAATAAATTTAGACACAATTTGGTACTATTTAAATGGTGCCATGTTTAATATTTTCTACTGGAAAATCTTCTAAATCTCATTCAGTGAGTTAGTCTTCCACCTGCGTATTGTTTTAAACATATCTGGACAAAATTGGGTATTATTCTAAGGGCCCTGTAAGGAAAATTTTATTACTAAATTGTGACATTTGGAGTGAGCTCACTAATACAAAGCATAAGGTTTACAATATGTATTTAATATAAAAACTAAAATAATAAAATGAAGTTCCCCAGTCATATTTGACCATGCAAATTTTGGGATAAAATATTTTTGAAATGATGTAATAAACATTTGGTTATTTGGCATGATTAATATAACAGGATAATAGTAAATTAAACAAGATGTAAATTGAATTTGATATAATTTCACAGCACATTAATTCCAACAGTACAAAAAGGAACAAGAGATAAAGAAACAATATGGTGGTTGTTATATATTAAAAAGAAAAACGGTGCTACCACAGACAAACAATAACTTATACCTTAACACACACTAATTATTTTTATGCCCACACCTCAGATATGGTAAATTGACTATTTTTTTGTTAACAACCCTCTTCAATTTATTATTACACAATCTCATTGATACAGTTCACTCATTCCTAAATTTCTTCTAGGTCTGACATAAGGCTTAATTTTTAAGCCGTTAAGCCTTTGGTGAGTACATCAGCCTTCAGGTCTCCAAATGGAATATATCTAACAGCAATTACCTTGTTTTCACACAGATCCTTCACAAACTTATACTTAACATTTATGTGGTTAAGTCGTTTTTGTTCCCAGTTCCCTAGGACACATATGCAAGACTGATTATCTTTAAACATGGTCACAGGTTTACTAACCCCAATGTATAGTTCTTCAAATAACTGCATGAGCCAGATAAGCTTTGAGGTAGCTGTCGCCAAAGCAACATATTCAGACTCTGTAGTGGATAATGAAACAGTAGGTTGTTTCCTGGTTGCCCAGCAAATAGCATCGCCATACATTTCGAATATATAGCCCAAGGCCGTAGCTAGGGGAGGGGTTTGGGGGTTCAAACAACACCCCGTACCCCCTGAAATTTTATGGCTCAAACAATATCAAAATTAAGATACTAGTACAAATTAGGGGGCTGTGATATCATAAGAAAAACACTTGAGAGAGCTTCGAGAGGTGTTTAATATTTAGAATTATTTTTTAGTTTCCGGCAATTGGGGGATATGCCCACCAACCCCCCCTGAAATTATTGGCTGGCTACGACCTTGTTAGCCTATTAAAGACTTGCAGGTCGATTTGCAAAATCTACATCGATATACTGTGACACTACTGTTTCCTTTGAACCGCAATCCCCAACTTAAAGTTCCCTTCATGTACCTCAGAAAACTCTTCAGACCCACCCATTGCACTTCAATTACATTTGATTGGAGCTGACTGTAGAAATTTACATTTGCACAGATATCTGGTCTGATGGTTAAGCATGCATACATAAGACTGCCAATTAATTCCCTGTAAGGTTTTACACCAATAATGCAATCCTTTTTGACATCTTGATTTGGTTGCAACTCTAGAGGTGTTTGCACTGGTTTATGATGCTCCATCTGAAATTGGATCAAAATTTTTGTCAAATAGCTAGCCTGACTCAAATACATAGTCTGACCTCTCAGTTCTATCTTTAAGTCCAAAAAATTCTTAACATTCTTTAAGTCTCGCATTTTAAATTGTCATGAATTTCTCTTTTATCTATAGAACTACTAGCAATCAGAAAGTCATCAACATAAAGTAGCAGATACACAACATTCCTCTCTTTTTGATACACATACAGACACTTATCAGCCTGACATTGTTTGAAACCAAGGGACTTCACATACACATCAAATCTGAAATTCCATTCTTTTGGTGCTTGTTTTAGAATATAATGTTTTCTTTAACTTGAGAACCATTCCTTCTGCGACATTTACTACCTCAAGTGAATGCATAAAGATTTCTTCCTTTAAAACTCCATGCAAAAAAGCATTTTCAACATCCAAATGATGGATGTGTAATCCATCATGGTTAGCTAGACAACAGAATTCTTACAGTACTAAGCTTAGCAACAGGAGCATAAGTATCATTATGGTCAAATCCTTTCGATTGTGCACACTTAACTACTAACCTCGCTTTGTATCTATCTAAATTTCCATCTTGATCTTGTTTCAATCTATTATTGATAATTCTTTTACTTTCTGGTTTTCTTATCTCTTCCCATGTCTCACTTTCCAATAATGAATTTATTTCCTCATTAACTGCTCTCATCCAGGAATCTATGTCACTCCTATCTTTCAACTCTGCAATACTTTGCGGCACCCCTTCACAGAATGAAATTGCATTCATTGCAATAATTACATCCTCTACTGAGGACATAGTAACCAACACTTCTGGTTTCCCCTGCTCCTCTGGTTCTTTCATTGAATTCACATATCCACCTCTTACTACTGAAGATTTTAACTCTTCACTTTCCTTAACCTTTCCAGCTCTAAATCCTTTCTTTAATTTGCCCACAGCATAATCCTTTAAATACTCAGGAACCTTCCTAACCCTTCGTCTACCGCATTCCTCATCTTCTTGACCTCGTTCCTTAAAATTTAATTCCTCAAAGCCTCTGAATTCTTCCTGTTCCCCTCCTGAATCTATGTTCCTTCTTTCTTCTACATGTGATTCTTTAGTTTCTACATTTTTCCATTCATGATCCCACATCCCTTCCTCAGATTCGTTATAGTCTCATCAAACTTGACACTGCTTGCCACAATAATTTTTCTCAATTCTGAACACCACAGCCTATATCCGTTATCGCAATACCCTAGCATGATACACGCCCAACTATGAGAGTCAAACTTACCATTTATCTAATTTTTTACCTTGTGAGCATATGCTATGCACTCATATATTGTGCCTTGTCCAGAATAGTATGATTCATATGCTCCGTTGCGTATAACCCGAACGGGTAGTAAGACGCGGTGCTAATAATAATAATAATAATAACATATGCTCCACCACACCATTTTGTTCAGGGACTCTAGGAATCTTTAGCTCATACTTTATTCCATTTTCTACAAATAAATCGTTTACATCCTGATTAACATATCACATTGTCACATCTAAGGATAAACTTTTTTTTAATCTAGCTGTAGTCATAGCTTCATACAATTTTATGTAGTAAAATACTTCATTTTTTGATTTAAGACTGAATGCTACAGTAAAAGAGTATAATCATCAATTAAGTTTAGAATATAATTGTTTCCATCATAGGTACTAGGTGAAATTGGACCATACAGATAACTATGAATTCTTTACAACGGTCTCCTTGACCTTACTCTAGTGTGATTATGTGAACCTGCAGTTTGTTTTCCTTCTATACAGATTCCACACAGTTCCTTACTCCCTTCCTTAATTTCCCTGATTTAATCCACTACCTTTGACAACTTATACAGGTTCTGATTCCCTATATGGCCTAGTCTAGCATGCCACAACTTAGAATTATTTTCACTTATACATGCATTAACCTCATCACAAGAGTTTACCATAATCACCAATATTTTGTACAAATTGCCTTCTCTATTTCCTACGCAAACTGCACTATCCCTCTTTAAAACAATACATTTTCCATTCTTAAACCCACACTTATACCCTTTTATTTCTAGCTTTGGTACTGAGATTAAGTTATAAAGTTTTCTACCAGTAACACATCCTTAGTAGAACGTTTTCTGAGCTTACCATTCAGTTGAATTTGCCTCTAGGAATACTTTTGATTTAGCAACTTCTATCACCATTGGCTTATCTAGCTTCCTCCGATTCACTACAGGAGTATCCTTCATTGCAAGCTGATCAGTGGCTCCCGAGTCTAGAATCCACATATCACTTTTACCTTGATCATATTGTGTCGCACTACATTCATTCTCTGACACTAGGAAATTATATACAGGCATTTTTTTCTTCTCGGCTTCATCTTGAACAAGATGTGCATTTCTTAATAGATTTGTACCTCCTATTGGTCCTCTTCCGTACATCTCTCCACCTGGCTTCCAGCACTCATGTCTCTTGTGCTCCCGAATTCCACAATTGTGACACTTGAAGGGGTACCTGCCCTTCAGACGTGTATTTATGGACAATCCACTGTTTCGTGGCTTAGTGCCATGTGCCTGGTTCCCGAGAAGGCCATTGGTTGAACCCCTGGAAGAGTTCTCCCTCCTTTCCTTTCATTCTGAGCCATCTCTTCCTCATTGATTCTCTGTGTAACAAACTCCAAATACATTTTATCAGCCCCAAGCGTTTGTAGACCTAATACTCATCAGGCATGGTCAAGAGGAACTTTATTAAATCCCTTCTTCATCCAACAGCTCACCTGCATTCTTCAATTCCTGGACTAGTTTATCAAACTTGAGACAGTATTCACTAAACATTTCAACAGATGGCCTATACCTCATAGTATGCAGTTTCTTATTCAAAACCATCCTACTGGTTGTCCCTTTCTTTTTGAATTTCTTAAATAAACTAGTCAATACCTCGTAAGCTGTAATTTTGCCCTTCATCTGTTTCAGCTGGCTATCTTGAATTCACTGCACAATAAAACTTTTACACTATTTATCTGTTCGCTTGATCTCCAAAAATGTCTTATCCTTTGTTACTTTAAAATCTTAGTTATCTTCCTCCGCGTGAGTAAATGGGAGCTGCCATTCTATCAGTGGCTTCCCTAAATGATCCAATACATCCTTCTCTTCCAGAAACACTTCCATTCTAAACTTTCAATCATCGTAATTATTCCCATCAAATAGTGGTATTCTGTACTATCTTCCTCCATTTCAATGCTTGGTTTAGGTTGGATAGCACGTAATAATCTAACCTCTCTTCCATGCTTCATTCCTTAAATTCACAATTACATCCGCCATTTTTCACTACCCATTAGATCTACTGGAACCACAACCTGTTATTTGGCGTGATTAGTATAACAGGATAGTAGTAAAATAAATAACAATATGTAAATTGAATTTTATATAATTTCACAGCACATTAATTCCAACAGTACAAAAAGGAACAAGAGAAAAAAAAAATTGTGGTTATTATATATTAAAAAGAAAAAGTGTTACCACACACAAACAATAGCTTATACCTTAACATACAATAATTATCTTTATACCTACACTTCAGATATGGTAAATTGACTGTTTTTGTTTACACATTTGTTTTTTAAACCAAATGGTATCAGCACACAAACTAACTTATAGCTTCTCCTTTCACAGTAAAGAATATTTTCCCAAGTTTTTTTTCCGTCAATGTCAGGAATTGACCCTGGATAAATATACATAGTTAAGGTGTTGAACTTTTTTTTTTAATAGTATGAGAGAGTTCAAGTATTACATTACATAAGCACATTTTTTGCTATTTTGGGTCTCCTCCTTTTGTAAACAAAAATGAGCACAAAGGCCTGACCTTCCCCTCCCTCTCATCTTGCTTACATTATATTTGTCAACTTCTTTTGCAATTTGTTCACAGGAATAACCATTATTTTTTATGCTATTTATAAGTTGACAGTAATTATTAACGTAGAGGCATACATTATTAATGGTGCAAAGTAGCAATAAATACTGTAATAAACTGAATTTAAATTTATTGTACTTAATGGGTATAATTTAAAAAAGTAATAAAATTATAATAATATTTTAATTAACACTTAATTGAAATTATAAAAAAAAAAGTATTATTAGTGAATATATGAATTATTATAGTTATAAAAACGCTGTACAACTTTTATACTGATGACCAAGGTCCTGGAATTGGTGTTTCGACACATTTTATTATGTGTTCATTTGGGGTAACTGGGCCACTGCGCCACTCTTGCCCATACTTCTCTTATGTAAGCATTATATGACCCCCAACCCCTCCTTTATCAGTAAAAATAAGCAAAGCTTGAAACCCTCACCCCCCTCTTCCTCTTCCCCCATAGCAGGCAAGTGAATGCTTAAAAATTAATAAAACATGGATTTAATTCTATTTCACATATAAGTAGGGTTTGGGGATCCAAAAATATTGATAAACAATGTAAAATATATTTTTTACAGTCACAAAAATGATATATTAATTTAAAGTCAACATATTTTATACTGCACAAAAAAATTTTAAGATACAAAGATTATGCTTGAAAAATAAAAACAAACATTTCCTAATTAGCTGTAGAAATGCATCATAATCCTAATTAAATAGTTTTCTTCGCCATCAAATACATTTCAAATGAACATGTTTTATTTAAAATTGTTAATACGAAGTTATATTAATAAATAACAATGATAAATATTTGCATTGTGATAATTGGTTAGTAAAACCTTAATACTAAGCACTGTAGGCAAAGTTCTTGATCAACCTCGAATCCTCATCATCAACTATTTCCAACCTGTGGTTGTGTCTTCCCTCATTTGCACATTGGCTGTTATCTCCTCCTGCCATTTCTTTCTTCGTCTCCCTTGAGGTATTTTTCCTATCTAGACTCCTATTCTTAATATTCTTCGGGTGACCTGGTGGTCTAGGGGTAAGGTGTCAGACTTCTATGCTGGCGGCCGGGGTTCAATCCTCGGTCCCGGCAAAGATTTATCTGATTACCAAACCCTTCCTTCACCTCTGACAAGATCTCTTGTGAATGTGAGGAATGCCAGGTCTCCACCGTGGTTCGGATTCCATGTTAAACTGTAGGTCCTTCATTTCATCTCACAATCACCCTACCATTACACATTAGCGTAAGTGCGTATAACCCGAATGGGTAGTAAGACGCGGTGCTAATAATAATAATAATAATAATATTATTTCTTTTGTGGAATGGGAAATAAAGATCGAAAGAGTTTCTGCCTTCCATGATTAACATATTCAATGTTTTATTTTGAAGTTTCCTTTAACTATCACTAACAGATACTTACATAGTATTAAATATCTTCTCATTAATAGGTGACCTTTGCTCATTCCACCAGGAGCTCAGCAGAAAAATGGTCACACTCAAATTGCCAAATCTACCGTATTGTTCTCTACTCTCTTTGATAAAATACAACAACTTCCAGGTTGTAGTATTAGTTGCAATCATGTACAATCATATTGAATAAGATTCAAACAGCAATCATGACTACCTTCAACCTCTGGGGTCTTAGGGTAAAGTGTAAAATACCTTTCCTAGCAAAATTGGTATTCACTCTACTCATAGATATTTTTATTTGCTTATATATTCAGTCACTTCAGAAAGTGCATGTTAAATACCTCAACAATTTTTTTTATATACATAGATTCTATGTTGTACATCTGTGTTTGATATGTATTTTCTCACTCCTTTAACCATGTTGAACTAGTAACATTAAGAATTATTACTGAGCAATTTCAACTGGATTGAACTATTTCTAATCAGCTTCATCCAGAGAAAAATGAACTAGTTTAAATCAAAATTAAAACTAATTGCTGTTGAGACTTATTTCTCAAGATTATCTAAATTGCTTGGTTGATTCCAGTTGTGTCCAGCTAAATACATTTGAACACAGTAAAACTGGTTTATTATGTTATTTGAAGGCCTATATTTTATGGCTAGTTAACTCCAGTTAAAAATCCTAAATTGTCAACCAGAATATGCAGCAGGGTAGATTTTTTGGATGTATTTTAAATAATTTACATCACTAATCTAGTATATTTTACCAGTGTTGTAATTTTGGCAGGTTAAAGAGATTGTATGAAATAAGTTGTAGGGGTGTCCAGGTGATTGGAGTGAATAAATGAAGACTGCATGAGTTATTATTTTCTTGTACCTAAAATTTTAATATTCTTTAAGATTGGCTTATCTTTTAAATAACTAATGTCAGACTTCCCTCTCATTACTTTTTTATTTATTTTTCCACTTTGTCATATCCGTTAGGCTAATACTTCTCGTTCACTTCTTTATCACATTATAATAAAAGTGACTGGATATTGCAATTTGTTGGATATTTTAATGTAATACCTACTTAATATGTATTTTAGTGTACCTATAAAACTCATAGACACAATTTGGCTGACATTCTCAAAAAGAGTGGGATTTTTTGAGATTTCAGAATATGTTCTCGGTGTTACAAATTAGTAAAATAGTTATATGTAATGTACCTCTTAGTCCAGTTCCAGTTAATTAACATGATGCAGTCATCATGGATCATACAGTGCCGAACATTGCAAATTATAATATATTGTGAATAGTGATTTTAATTATGTTGCTACTTATACAAAGGGACTCGGAAGGCATCATCAGAATTAAATGTGATTTTTTTTTATCTTAGCTACAGTACAGAAATATAGCTGTAATGATAGGTATCACTTTTGAAAATAGTTTATATCCAGATTTTCCTAGTTTTTTAAAGAGTTTTTAAAGAAAATTATAACTACATATATAATTTTGTATAAACTGGGTCTGTTTTACCTTGTTAAAATTACATTATAAGATAACATATCATTGTAAATGCCAAATCCTTTGACTTAAAATATCCACTTTTTAGCAATCCCAAAATTCTGTTTTAACTTTTTGTGTTAAGACACAGGCACATGTGGTTCTGACAAACAATACTTACTCTCTCATGTACAAATAAGTATGTTAGTGCTTTGCTTGGCAATATTCTTGAACACCTGGGTACATTTTGAGCCATAAAAATACATTTAGTCAGACACCTTAGCTCAGTCAGTACCGTGTCTACTGATCTAAGAGTCCCGAGTTTGATTCCTGGCATGGCCGAAAAATTTATCATTGGTGAAATGTGGGTTTCCCCATTCACATTGGTAAATTAAATGGCAGGGAGCTGTATGTCGTCTGTTCTAGATTTAATTTAGTTATTTCGTGTGCTGGTATGCTGATATGATCGGCCGGTTCATAAAGTGTTCTTTAAATGACTCTCATAAATGAGGGGTATGGGAGCGGGGGATATATGAAAAAACATGTATGTAGTTTGGAGAAATAGTTTAAATCAGTGCTTCTCAAAACTTTATGGTCCTGGTTCCATTTACACTTAAAAAATTTTTGTGGAGCTCCAAAAAGAATAAACAAAACCATAAAAAAGTATCTTTTTCTTTTTAACTATTTTTTTAAGTGAGAGAGGCATTGTTTTAACATGTTTCAAATCTCTTAAATACCCAACGTAATGGAGCACTGCTGGATTTGTATGTCTACTTCTGCAATCAATCTATTGCAATATTTTATTGTTTAAGTGTATTAAGAAAATTCAACTTCACAACGATTCTAAAGTCTCGGGAGACCCCTAAATAGGTCTCGGGTAGCACCCAGGCTATAAGAAGCACCAATAAAAAACTACTTTGGCAATTGTTTATCGAACTTTTCCCAATGTTGAACCACATAAGAGTTTGATGCACATGTGGACAACTTGATAAGGGTCGGATGCATATGCAGACCACCCACCCTAATAATATACTACCTACCTGTCCTCTGCCGGAGGTGGAAACAATTTTAGTGTATGGGTTTATCAAGCAGTAAAAGACAGCATTCTCATTAGACATCATTTTTCATACACGTTTTACATGTAATAGTACTCGTGGTACAAACATTGTTGACTTAGAGGGCTTAGCTTGTCAATCTTGTACTTTGCACTCCTTAACTCTTTCACATATTATTTATTTAGTGTAGACAAAAGGTTTTAAACAAACCTCACTCAAACTAGAACCTATATGAAAATGTCATCCAACTTTACTTTTACAAATTATATTTGATGCTTTTAGAGTAACTATATATAAAAAATGTTTGCTACTAAGTTTCCTTAAAATGCACATATGAGTCATCAGCATGCCAACGATAATGGAAACTATGTGTGAATGATACACATTTGCATCTTGGATATTATATTTGTTTTTTGATACAAATTTATACAAAATAAAATTAAAACATGGTTTCAAACACAGTCCTGAGAAATTAGTTCAGACCTTACAGTTTTAAATGGTATCAGTTCTTATTAATTTTCATGAACAGACTGCATCTTTTTCTATTTTCAGTAGTCTCGGAAACTCTACCTAGTGGGGACTGAGATGATGTCAAGTTATTGAAATGTCGGGTTTTACAAATAAACTTGCAAAAGATGCATGTTTACTATGTCATATGTTTACTATGTCATATGTTTACTAAACAAGGATAAATCACATTACAGTATTGAATATTACAGGTATAGTTGTACTGTACTGTAGTATTGTACAATACAGTAACAGTAATATACATATGGTACAATATATTGCATGTTAATATAACGGTGTATATACATACATGTATTATATGGAAATGCAGTACAGTACATATAATATTGTATTGAATAACATGTTACTGAATTGTAAAACTAACAAATACAGCACGTGTAAAAACACCACAGTAAGACTGTTCTACTTGAGTTACACAAACAAACTGTGAGGTTATACAGTTGAGTGACCTAGGATTGCTATGACTGGCGCCAACAACTGTGTGCCCATGCGGGTGTTGAGTTTCCGAGACTCTAATTTACTTACAAAGCCATGGTCCTCCAATAATAGCACACACCTCATACTAATCAAAAAAAACTGTTTACTCACACTGCTACTTATTTGCCTCATTAGCATATACTGAAGTGCGTTGATGAAACACATGTGCATTGTGAGCAGCAAACATGTTAATGAGACAGAGTTATTAAGAAATGGAGATTAATGCTTAAGTCTATTTTATTCATCCAACTTAATAATGGTATAGGAAATAATGTTTTAAGTCCATAGTCAATGAGTGCACGATTTTAACAAAGAGATATTTATCAAATATAGTTAGTTATTGATTGATTTAAAATCACCACAGCTCACAGGCTATAAGGGATGAGCTCATTGTTAAGGAAAATTAATGAATAACTGGTGCTGAAATGTAGTCCAGCGAGGCACTAATATGAGATTTAACCTCCACTTACATTGAAATGTAACTGTTTTATCTTGCTTGGTTCCACGATAGTATAGTTAATAAGCAAGGCCATAATGTATTCAGTAATAATATAATATTTAGCACCGCGTCTTACTACCCATTCGGGTTATACGCTTTAAGTACTAATTACTCTAATGAATTAGGAATTGGGAAGGTTTTAGAGGAAGTGAACTCGCATTTGCGTGGAGGGAGAGTGGAAAACCGTTTAGGAAAAACCACCCCCAGTTCACCCGACCGTATATATTCAGTAAAGTTAAGTCAAATACCTTTAGGGTAAATTGAGAGTAAACAATGAAATAAATATAATATCTGAAATAAAATTAGTTTTTAATTAATAAGCTGTTCAATAGTCAAAAAATTACATCATTTTCAATGAAAACTAATTATTATTCTGTTTAGACCTGAATATTAATTTTATTTTAATATTAGTGCATAGTGGCACAGCACAATTGGAAGGCTCTAAAACCTTATTTTGGGTATTAACTGGCAAATCCAATGGGAAGAGACCATTGGGAGAACCTATACAAGTGGGAGGATAATATTAGAAGGGACCTGAAAGAGCTAGGGTGTAATGAGGTAGACTGGAAAGATCTATATCAATCTAGGGATAGGGTGTGTGAGGTGGACTGGATAGAACTAGCTCAATCTAGTGATAGGGTGTATGAGGTGGACTGGATAGGGCTAGCTCATTATAAGGATAAGTTATAAAAAATTAGATGGGATAGAACTAGCACAATATAGAGTTAGGTGGCTTACTTTTGTAAGTGCGGCAATGCACCTTTAAGTTCCTACTGCCATAGAGTGAGTGCAAAATGACATTGGCCAGAATTAATTTAATTTTTAAATCTAGCTTAATAGCTTATTTTAGTAATGACCAGCAATTGATTGTTGCATACATGGATTTGTACTATCTTTGTAATATCTTTGTCATGAAATAACTTATTGTAACAAGATTAGTGTTTAACAGTGAGACCAGCACTCTTATTGTTTACCCTGGCTGCGCTCCTTGTTCTTTCTGTTTCCCTCCTTGTCTAGCAGGTAGGCAGCGGCCTTCTCACTTGACTGGGGGATTAGAGGGTATGGGGTGAGGGGTGAGGGGGACAGGTCTGGAAGGATCTGGGTCCTTTTAATTCTGGCCTAGTATTCTAGAAGTGGAGGATTCGAAACCATTGGCTGGCACCACCCCTATATATACACGCTCAGCGATAACCAGAGGTGCTCAGTTCCTGGTTCTCAACCAGTTAGTCCGGAAGTGGACCAGCAAGTCCAGTGTTCGTGTGGCGCGTGCCGGCGTAGTGTGTATGGCGCTGGGACCTGTGGCGGGGTGCCGTGAGTGTCTTTAACATTGAAAGTAAATTGTACCGTGAACGAACGATTTAAGAAACTGATATTTGGACATTTAACTATTTATTCAATATTTTTGTTAAAGAGCTGTTTTCTTTATTTGATGTAATTCTATTTTATGAGTGTTCATTTGTTTATTAATGTAAAGATAAATTACTAGTAAGACTTAGTTAAGTGAACTCTCTTAGTTATAATTTATGCAGCGTTATTCTATTTATTATGTCCTTATTGGTATATTAATTTACATAATTACTTTGACTACTTAATTTGTTGAATTGTCTAGCTCTATATTTAATTCTGTGAATGTTTTTGAGGGGTATTTTTAATAATCAAAACCTTGGGTGATTTGCAAGTATTTTAATTCGTATTTAACCTGCAACATACCCCAATATCCTCAAAAGAACTCGTGGTTCGCACGGTGACGTATAACCAACCTCCTTGACCCTTCGAGGTCACACACGATCAACGTTACATTATTTTGACTTAATCCAGTGTAGTGAGAGCTGAGTGACCTTGCTAGCTGAAAATCTTTTTTATAAGAAAGAATATTAATGTTTTTGAAGAGACTACAATTTTTATTATTTAAAGGCCATGCTTACAATGGCAGTATAGCTCGCTTTCGGGCTACCGCCATGGAATTTAAATTGGGGGTAGAGACGTTTGTACCCCCATACTCTTGCCACCCTCTGTTAAACTCGACAGTTAGAAATGTATAGCCTCACACTTGCTCATTGGTACTCCCTTTATGTATAACCTTGATGAGTTTGTTTTAACAATAAACACCCATATAATAAGTAATATTTATAGAAAATATATTGACAAATGGTATGGTTAAAATTTTGTAAGTGTAAATCTTAATTATGTTGATATAAATATTATATTTCACAGAAATTCAAAAACAATATATCTTGATTTTTACATTAAAATTTATATTTGTAATATCTTTCTCCTAATCGAAACCGCTTTGTATACAAATTGATTATCTCTATTTAAAGTTTTAGATATTAAAACATATAATAATAATAAATTCTTAGTTATATTAGTAAATGTTATCTAGTTCAGTAAAGTTTATACTATAATTATAACTAAATTAGGTGACTGGCGGTCTAGGTGTAAGGTGTCGGACTTCAGTTCTGGGGGTTCGGGGCTCAATACCCGGTCCCGGCACATATTTATCTGATTTACAAACCCTTCCTTTCCCTCTGACAAGATGTTTATTAATCACAACTTGTGAATGTGTGGAATGCCAGACCTCCACCGTGGTACGGATCCCACGTTAAACTGTAGGCCTTCATTTCATCTCACAATCACCCTACCATTACACATCAGTGTGTGTATAACCAGAATGGGTAGTAAGACGTGGTGCTAATAACTATAATAATAATCACTCAATTATATTCCAGTTATTATACTCTCTAAATGCTTGGTAGTAGACTAAGCTTATTGGTTTCTGAAATACTCTAACATATCTCAAACTATTAATAATTTCTTAAAACTAAACATTATTAATTTATTTATTATTTGCATGACTTTACATGGGATTAAAGGTTAAACAGCTGGAATGAATGGGAGACTAGAGAATGAATAGTGTAATATCATTTAGGAGATTGGCAGAAATCTAAATCTTAGGCATTATTATTTATATTTACCCGCCTTGGTGGCGTAGTTGGCTAACACGCTTTTTGTGTCGAGCTCGACTGCTGAGGACGGGGAGATCGCGGTTCGAATCTCGGTCAGGTGAACTGGTTTTCCTGAATGGTTTTCCACTCTCCTTCCACGCAAATGCGGGTTCACTTCCTCTTATTCAACCTTCCCAATTCCTAATCCATTAGAATAATTAGTACTTAAAGCGTATAACCCGAATGGGTAGTAAGACGTGGTGCTAAATATTATTATTCTTTATACACAGAGAGGAACCTTCTTTAGAAAAAATATTTTGTTTACATAATGAATAAATTTAGATATAAATGATATTTTCCTCTTTTCAAATTAAATATTTTTGGGTGATTCTTCCAAGTACTATTTGAATGACAGGCTGTAATAATTTTAAAATTTATCCGCCTTGGTGGTGTAGTTAGCTAACACTCTAGTTTCATGTTGAACCAGACTCCCGAGGACTTAGAGATCGATGTCTGTATCTCGCTCGGGTGAATTGGGGGGGGGGGATTTCCTAAATGGTTTTCCACTCTTACCCGCGCAAATGCGGGTTCACTTCCTCTATACTCAACCCTCCCAATTCCTAGCCCATTAGTGTAATTAGTACTAAGCGTGTAACTTGACCGGGTAGTAAGACGCAGTGCTAAATTAAAAAAAAATTAAAATTTGAAAACCAATTTTTTGATCTTACCAAATCATTTAAAAAAATCGAAAATACAGTGTGTTGATAGTTACTTATTAGCCAATAATATCACATGTTCATAAATATTATGCCTCAAGCTGTGAGTGATAACTAACCATGAAGATCGATAGTTTAGTGGCAGATTATTGGCTTACTAAGACAAAAGTCCTCGGTTTTAATTCTTGTGTCCAGGTTTCATTTTTGAACTAGAATTTAAAAAAACATAATCTAGAGATATGCAAGACTTGAAAGTTAAAAAATGAATCTTAAATATTCAAGAAATATAAAAACAAATTGAATAGCAAATAACAGTCCTAAGAAATTTAAAAAAATCAACCCGTAATTTATTATTTCTAATAATACTGTTGAAACCCAAAAATAGGCCACATTTTTTCTGAAAAAATAACCTCCATTAAGAAATGTTTTGGTTATAAATATTGTTTTTCAATATCAAACTTTGACATTATAAGCTGCTACACTATTAAATTAAGCTATAAATGGTTTGTATTGCAACCATCACCATTTTATTAAATGACCCGCCTCGGTGGCGTAGTTGGCTAACGCGCTTGTCGTGTTAAGCTCGACTGCTGAGGACGGGGAGATCGAGGTTCGAATCTCGGTCGGGTGAACTGGGGGGGGTGTTCCTGAATGGTTTTCCACTCTCCTTCCACGCAAATGCGGGTTCACTTCCTCTAATTCAACCTTCCTAATTCCTAATCCATTATCGTAATTAGTACTTAAAGCGTATAACCCGAACGGGTAGTAAGATGCGGTGCTAAATATTATTATTATTATTATTTATTAAATGCTTTTAAAATGTGTCTTCCACATAACTTCATAGAAGGAAACATTGAGGGAAAGAGTAACTTAGAAAGGAGGATTTAAATTCTAGATGACTTGAAGGAAAGAAGGAAATTCTGGGAGCTGAAGGAAGACAGGGTGCATTGGTGGTTTAAATTCATTGACAAAAGGAATGAACCTGCCATAAGACAGAACACCTAGTAAATCATAATGAGTTATATCTAAAGTGTTTGCATAAAATATAAGATAATTCAAAATGAGCACCAGCTCAAGTGTCGAAGTACTTTAGCACACTATAAATTATATATTTACTTAGATAAACCAACTTTTTTTACTTTCAAAGAAAGTTTTCTCATCTCGTTCTCGTGCTATGATATTTTTTCATATTCTCGTTTCAATATCATTTCAAATTGTTAAGCGATGTTTTAGTTAGCATTAAATACGTCGACTACATTTACAGGGTATAAAACATGATTGTTTAATACTTGAAAACATAAGATTTTTAGCATGTTGACATAAGAATTTAATAGAGCAAACAAAAGAAACTATTACAAAGAAATAACCAAAATACAATCCATCATTTTCAATGTTGACCAGACAAATGGGCCAAATACCAAATACACCAGTAAGTTTAGTAACTGATACTCATAAAGTGATCTCGGATGAAGCTCCATGGGGCTAATCCCTCAACCAAACTACAAAACCTAGCTGGTTTTATTAACTATTGCCTCACTCTTAAGAGATATAATTACACTTTCTAGAGCGAAAGACAAGACTAAGGCTAATTTAAGTTATTCCCCAATTGTGAGATGAAGACTACAATCACAGTATAGTTGCAATAGTGAATCTGTTGCAACAAACATCTAAAGCATAACGACTCACCAGCAAGGCATAGCCAGAACCCACATAAAATTTAAGACTTAATAACCCTATTTCTGAGATAACTATATGTGCCAGTGAAGCTAGCATTGAAATGTTAACCGTTTAGTATTGGTTACATAAGTTACAGAGAACTGTCTATCTGTCCCAGTCATAGAAGCACCGGGCTTATATCTTATAGAAAGTGGCCATTCAGGATTTTAGGCCTTTATACAGTAAAGGCTGGCTTGTTACTAATTAGTATTGCCAGTTATCATGAGTTTAACTACACTCAAACATAGGCACAAACTATTTATCAGATAAAGTTATCATGCAGCCCCAGAAAGGAATCAAACATGATCATCTAACTGGGTACAGGCCGTGCCAGAAGGGCAGAAACAAACTCACAAGTTGCACACCGCAAAACAGGTGAACAACAATGCACATCGGTTCACAAGAACAACTAACAATTACCTAACTTGGTCTCATTAATGGGCCTTGAACAACCTAAATTCTTCCTTTCCTATCAGAAGGCACTGCAGACCTGAGCATGATCATACAGGCCAGGGAGTGAGATACACTCCAATGAAACTACTGGTCTGAAGGACATAGTAAAAAGAACAAGAGAGATGAAAGATATCTCATGATTTGGTCAACATGACTTCAAAACCTAACCTAATTATACATAATATAGTTAACAAACTTTAGAGTGACAAACTCTCTTAACTTGTAAGAATAATACTAACTGAATTACAGGACTCTTAACATAGAACCACCTGCTCCTAATGTAAATAAAACTTTATAGCTTAGAAAAAGTTTTTACATCTGTCTGGTGAGGAACTGTGTTTGTACCCGGCGGACCCAGGCGTTTTATACAAGTTGAACTGACGAACAAGGGACGTAGGGGAGGGGGGGAGGTGTAAGATACACTTCTAGACATTTGGTAGAGCACATAGACACCTGGCAATGACGTACACACCCTCGCGAGCCATGTTCAGATCCGCTCAGTACACTTGGTGGTCTAGTTGAGTTGAATGGAGGTCAGTGCATGTCCGAGCAACTCTCACCAGTCAATGTTCCCGAGGCGTGGTATCTAACAAATTATGTTATTATACATATATTTTAGTATGGGAAGTCATTTTCACTAGCTGGTGCAGTTTGTATGGGCAAGGACTGCTAAGCCTGCTACAATTGAAAAAGTGGTTCTCGCACACCCCTAATATAATCCTAATTATTAAATAGTAATCCATAAATTGTATATATGTTTTGTATGTGTTTGGGGAGGGGGGGACGGGGGCTTTTGAAGGGGTTTTAAAGCAACAAAAATAATATAAAAAGGTTGAATAAACATTTTTGTCTGTTACATTTTTTACTATTTTTAAACACAATACATTTATGGTCATGTATGTTTACTATTGTCATTTTTGGATAGTATTTCATATATGAAGTAGGCCTACTTTAGTATGAATTCTTAAAACATATTTCTTGAAAAAATAAATACATTGAGTAAACAAAGTACCAGCTTTATTACATATACTAAAACTTGTATTAGCTTGGCTTTTTCTATGTGTTTTTGCAGATTTTATTATTTTGAAAATAAATAATCCGGCAGATATATATGTTACTTTGACTCTTTAAATTTTGGCCCAGCTACAACCTTGAATCATGATGTGTTTTCAAGATCAAATGAAAGAAAAACGATTTGTAAACTTATAAAACGCTCCAGAGATGGCTATATAGGGTAGATTAGAGGGTAAAATTGGTGGGAGCAGCTATGACTACAGTATATGAAATGTTGTGGGTGATATTGGGATCAGTAATTATAGTCGGTTAAATGTAACCGCTTCAGATATGGGTGTGAGAAGAGCCACTCTAGATTTAAGATAAAAAGAAGCTATTATATAAATGTAAGTTTGAAATTTAAACTCATGTTTTAACATTTATTGTGATTGCACTTAGCCTACATTTCCTACATTTCAAGTATATCTTGAACGTTTTATCAAAGTTGTATTTTTGTTTCTTCTATACTAAATAATTGATTAGTTGAGGTATAATCTGCTTGCTCCTTGCTGTACACTATTTTCTTTTGAAGAGTTTTTATATACGTCTCTGACTTTCCCATTAGTTGGCATGGCCACATTATAAAGGAGAATGAACTGTGTATGACACAATTATTTTTTTTAAAGCACAGTGTGTGACTACCCATTTGTGTTATACACCATGTATTAATTACACTAATAGCTTAGGGATTAGTAAGGTTTAATTGAGGAAGTGCACTCGCATTTATGAGAAAGGAGAATGGAAAACCATTTAAGAAAACCACCTGACCGAGCTCTGATCTTCATATCTTCGGCAGTCTAGGCTAACACAAGAGTAGCACGTTAAACCCTGCGGCCACTCAAGTAGGTTTATGACACACATAAAATCGCTAAGAATCTTTAAGGAAATAAGATATATACGAATACAGGGTTAATGGAATATGTACAAGAGGCTTTGGATGAGCTATGGTGTGCTTGGACACTTGAAGGAATTTTATCCTGGACTAGATTAAGTGGAAGCAGTGGTAGGAATAAAAAATTGTAGCAACTGGTTCTCTTTTATAGTGAAAAATAAAAACAATGAATAGTTTATTGAAGCTATTTATTACCTTCCTGGGTGACCTGGCAGTCTAGGAGTAAGGTGTCAGACTTCTGTGCCGAGTGTCCGGGCTTCAATCCTCAGTCCCGGCACAGATTTGTCTGATGGCCAAACCCTTCCTTCACCTCTTGACAAGACGTGTATTAATCACAACTTGTGAATATGTGGAATGCCAGGCCTCCATTGTGGTTTGGATCCAAAGTTATACTATAGGTCCTCCATTTCATCTCACAATCACCCTACCATTACACATTAGCGTAAGTGCATATAACCCGAATAGGTAGTAAGACGCAGTGCTAATAATACTATTATTATTATCAATAATAATACATTCCTTTACGACATTGCCTACTTGTGACGTCACGGCCAGTGATGATAGAATTTCCTATATTAATGAATTTATGTTATACTCTGAGTTTTAAAGATATAATGTTGAAACAAAACCATATATTATTAAATTATTCTAAAATTAGTCCTGAAATGTCAGAAAACTATTATTTTTATCTTTCAAGTAGTTTTTTTAAACCTATTTTTATAAATCATATACAACTTAAGCTATTGGGTTTGGTCACGATAATGGCCTGTAGGAATCCTTTTGCCAGGATGTAGATTAAAAATGTACATGGTACCATACTTATCACCAGAATAGGAAACAAGAAAATTGTGAAATTAAAAAGAGTAAAGTTTTCAAGGCGCAGATATTATAGTGACTGTAAACTTGTCAGAGGATGAGGGAAATGGTTATCAGCGCATAGACAAGAGCCTTCTCAGGGTAAGCTTCTCATTTTATTCCCTCTTTCTATTTCATACATTGGCATCTTGAGTGTGATGGTGGTTAGACTGCTTAGTTGTGTCAAGTTAAGATGCAACCTTCTTCGTAAAATAGCTTCGAAATATCTAAGTAGGCAACATCGTTAAAATAATTCCAAATAGCTAATTGATTATCATCATACACTTCCAGTCCATAATAAATACATAATTGAAATGAAAATCTAATGAAATGTGATGAGTACACAGTTAATCTTAAAGACAAAAAAAAAATCACAGCTCAATGTTCATGTTTTTCTAATTAGACAAATGAACAACAAATGAAAAGTTTATGTATTTCCCATCACATCAACAACTGAGCAGCTGGACCCAGGACAAGAAAATAATAAAAGTGCCACTCTAATGTTGGCAATTAGAACCATAATGTACTTCTAGCGCCCAGAACTAAGAGTGGCTCAGTAGTAATGATAATTGTTGATTACTTCCAAGGTTGATATTGAACTTCCTTTTTGAATTTTACTAATGTAGCACATTAATATGAAATAAAATCCATGATAGCAACATAGATAGCAGCTGATTCAAAAAGATTAAGGACCAGTTCAGTGAATTTGGGAAATTTTAGGAACAGGTTCGTCCTAACATGTGAAACTGGCTGAATCCCACTACCGATTGGAAGTAGTGTTTGCACAATGTGGTTTCCTATTCTATGTCAAAATAATTACTAAAGTGTTTTGTTCAAGTTATCTATTTATATCTAGTCAATCCCCTTAAATCACTTAGTTGATTACTGATACAGTAGGGACTACTCGCTTTAGATTGAGACATATACTTAGTGTTGATAGAGTAGTTTGAGGGCTCGGCTCTAACCTAATCAAATTGTGTTTATACCTTATCAATTGTACTGGGGGTAGCTTTTCTACATTAATGGTGTTTAATTGCCTCCCCAGGTGAATTCTAATAAATTTCCTTAGAATGCACATTTATCATTATGTGGCCTAGCATGATTTAGTGTAGATAAGTTATATGTATCACTAAAAAAATCACCATACCCCTTTACAAATTGAGATAAAAATAAATACATAAACATTTGTAGTGGTGATTAAAAAAGATCTTGAATATATACATTCCTATCGGTGTTAGTATTTAAAAATATTCAGTTTGGTTTTATTAACAGCATTTTTGATTGTACATTTTATAACAATACTAACATTAAATTAAAAGCTTAACTACAAATATTATTTAATGTGGGTTTAATCTCTACTTTGTTAGTATTAAACTTGCTGTAATATGTTGACACATGCTGTCAATCGTTAAGGTATTAATTGCTCAAAAGATAATAGTTCTTGAGAGATTTTTACATAATCAATTCTACTCTGGTATTAGAATATCACTGACTTGTTAATCTTAAATTTTGGGAAAATATGCTTCAAGCACCAAATAATAATAGTGAAAATATACTAATTTTAACAATTTTCCAGTAACAAATACATTTGAACATTAAATGTAATGTGTTTTTATTTCATTTATATTATATTCTTGTAAAACCAATTTTGGTGTGTGGTTTGAGAAAGTTTGAGAGAAAATAGGTAAATTTTAAACGTATATGTGAAGTTATGCAAGTAAATTGTGTTTCTAATCTTGTGCAAACTGATACCCTAGCAAAAAGACTTAATAAAAAAAACCAACCACGCTTTTTGAAATTATAAAGAAGCTGACTTACACAACTTTACCCATATTGTGCAAAATTCCAAGGTGTCGGTGATGAAAAGTAAAATATTCACCTCATATCCTAATTGGTTATTAGTGATACAAACCAGATGGCCACGTTCCTTTGCTGTGCAGTTACAGTGACACTGGGTATCCTACAGGTGATGTGCCCACTTTATGTGGTTAGTGTGATGAGCAAATCGGCAGGACAGGTGATTGCTCGTAATCGAAGCCAAGGAGCTATTGTGTTTGGAGAAGCATTGGCTGCATCAATTGGCACTGATGGAACCCATCAGTGGAACAAATGTTGGCAGCATGCAGCTGCTCACATAACATGTCCTCCATTACGACCAGACACCTCAACGCCTCAGCATATAATGGATTTCCTTGCCTCGTAAGTGCTCTAACTCGGGCAAGACTCTTATGGTTGGTTGGTGTCTCGTTCCGCAAGATATGTTTTAAGTGAATATTTATGTTAGTGAAATTTATTGTTTGAACCCTTATTACACTGGTACATTTTAGATAACTTTATCATTAGTACATGGTTTTGCTTTGGCCATTTAGATATTTGCATGTTTGAATGCCTTTTTGCTTATGTAGGCTTACATATATATCTTTTTATTTTTACATAATAGAGTACTTTTCTTTCGATAGATTGTGTAAATTGTAAATTTGTTGTGTTGCTTGGAAGTATTTTAAAACTTTGTATATACAAATTGATTATAATTTTATTATTTTGAATATGCTATATGTAATTTATTTTTTATGTGCTTATCTCCTATATTGAATATTAGACAATTCATTGTAAACCTTGTTTATATTAAAATAGGTTGGATTCCAAAAACCTTTCTGAATTTAATTAAAATAAATATAGCTATTCAAGGTGGCTAAATATTAAATTTGTATACAATTATTTGAAAAAAGGGTGTGGGGGAAGGTTTCTTTGTATACAACGAGTGTACAGCTCTTATCTCAGAAATCATCGAACTAATTATACAGGTTCATATGGACTTTTTGTGTGTTTTTTTTAGGTTTACTATTAATGCCCAAGTCACTTCCCACATAAGTTGATACACCCTGTTTATTAAAGGACTAGGGCAAGGATTTATACGAAGGATAATTCAAAGGACAATGATGATAATATGAACACTCATATTTACTTGTTAGGATTATTATCAATCATTGCTTTGACCTTTTGTTTAAAATAAAGTATTTATGTAAGATAATAGAATATTATTATATCCTAGCTTTTGTTTATTAATTTTTCATAATTACTTAGTATTAAATTATTAGCTCATTACAAGACAAACTAATAAGGAAATCACAAATACTGATTATTTGCTAATGGTTGTACTAAATATATTCAACACTTTGATATATTCGAGTAATAGGCTCCTTAAATTCTATTGTTGATACCCTATAAGAAAATTTCCAGCAGCATGATACCAGCACTGTCTAGCATTGTAAAAAAATATTTTTAATCTTAATATTTTGTCACACATTTTGGATATGAACACTATTATTTAAAAACTGCCCAAAGCACTTAGAATGCAATAACCACATTTATTTGTCACACAAATGTGTACTTAGATTTGTTTCACACTAACCTTTATGTGAGATTCTATTTTGATTTAGCTTATAGGTTGACATGTATAAGATTTACTACTGGTAAGAGGTTTATTTTAATTTGTTTAATCATCCCTCAATTATTTACTGTAGAAATAGATTAGTCTAAATAAAGGTTGAATTTCTCACTATTTGACCAAAGTTAATTTTTATTATATAATTTTAATAAACAAATAGTGTTAAAGTTATTTTTATCTGAATTGTATAGATTGAAATATTTATTTTAAAATGTCTTAAGAAGTTGAAGATTTTCAATAATAAGATTTTTTTTTGTTATATATATAGAGAAAGTTTGTGTCTAAAAAGTACATTTTTATATTGTTTGTATAAAGTTTAATCCATTCTCATAAAATAAATTTTTTTTAGTCTATTCACATGAGACATTTTTCTAACACGCTTAAACTTTGAGATTAAAATGTTAACAAAATTGTTAACTTCAATGGTGGTTGAAGAGTTTAAGATTCTTATAGTACTTGGTCATTGTTATTGGGAAAGCCTAACTTCAAATCACAACAGAAAGAATTAAAGGTGGTTTTCCATAATATTATGATCTTTCCTTGTGATTTTCTCATGTTATGGATGCATTTTCTCTAACCTACTTTTTTCATCCCAATCCCATAGATTTTCATTAATAATTAACCTGTGTTAAAAATTTACAACTCTTAAAATAATGCATTGATTTAAAATAATTTATATTATGTATTAGGATTAATAGGCCATGAAACGAAATCACACACGCATTGACATAGTGTAAACAGTGTATTTAATATAATGTATGACAGAAACATCTGACCAGTAATCAGACCAACGAACGACTAGAAGTAAGATACAGTTACAGGGAGTAAGATATAGAGATATCCAACATAACACAAACTTTGCAGAGTTGCCAATACAACCATATTAATATTATGTTAGCAAGATTTTTGTTAGAGATAAAGTTGTTAATCATTTGTTGTGTAACCACAACAAACTGGTTTTGGAAAACATTATTTACAAATTATAATGTGAAATAAATAATACATATTTTAGTAAGTTAAAACTTTTATTTTCTTATGCATTAATACCATTATCCCCATTTGTTAAATTTATTTGCCAGAAGAAATTAAAACATAAATATATTAAAATGAAACTAAACATAAATTGCAAGTACCCTTGCATGATTCCACTCTGGTATGGATTTTAAAATAGGGTCAAAGTGTAGTCTTTCAAGATTGACTGTTGTTTTAGAGTACGGAATATAACAATTTTTAATCCATTTCATATGACCAAATATTACAATCATGGCTAGTTAGAAGTTTACTATTGCTAAAATATCATATTATGCACGATTTTAGTGGTGCATGCTCTTCCCATTAGGTAATATTAATTCTGATTATTTTCTTTATATTGCTACAAATATTATTAGATATTGTACATAACTGCTTGCTTTTACATACTATTATTTTACACACATTCAATCAAACTCCAAATGTTCATAATTTAATTTAATTACCAATTTATACATTTAATAAAAAAAAAAATCTCATTAAGATAATACTTGCAGTGAAACCAAAGTTAAACAGTTTACTATTAACATTTGATATGATTCAAAATTATAAATTACCACTTAATAATGAAAAATTCTTTTTGTTACATTGTTCAATTTTTCTTATAGTTTGTTTCATATCTTTGGTTTAATATTAGTTAAATAAAAATTCTCTGAGAAAAGCTGTATAAATTTTATATAATTTTTAAAGTAAAGTCTATAGAAAACTACCATGATATTGCAAATAATCGAGAATCTTATATGTTTCCCCCCACTCTCTTAGGAATACATTAATTGTGCTAATGGAATAGGGGATGATGAAAGTAAAATTTTAAAGGAAATCTATCCACATTTATGTAGAGGCAGAGTGGGAATGTGTTTAAGTAAAAACACTTCTCTAGACTTAACAAGGATTCAAATCTTGATCTCACTGTCACTGGCAATACACTTTAATGTGAGAGTGACATGTGAGACCATTAGACCACCAAATCAGGTCTCTGGGTATCCATTTTAATTAATCTCAATACACATTTGTTTTATGTACATAGATATTTTTTTTTAGAGCATTGGGTCTTACAACCTGTTTGGGCTATACGCTTTTGTACTAACTATGTTTATATTTTTCCTTAGGATTGAGGACAGCTATATTTATAAATGTACCTGCATTTACATGAATTTGCATGAATGAATTATTATATTTTATATTAGTCATACAGATAATTATTTATAAAATAAATGATTTCTCCCACTAAAAGTCAGTTAAACTCCATAGTAACAAAAAAAATAATCATAGGATGTATATTTGCGTGTAAGACCAAGAAACTTTGCATAAATACTTGGGTATTTCCAAGGAGGTTCCGTTATACCCCACCGTGGGCTTGATCTGTCAGGATAGCTTGCGAGAGAGTTTAACTTGCAGGCAAGGTATTTGTGTGGGTCTGAAATAATACATAGGGTTACAAATTTTGGTTAAATATAAGTTACTGAAAGGGTTTATATAAGGGGCTCACCGCTTTAACTGCCTGTTAATAAGTTAAAGTTCACTCCATTGCTGCCCTTTTATGGGATTGGTTTTGCAGCCTTATTTTTATTTTAACTCTTATACTAAGCTTCATATCAGAATTTTCTTGTAAAAATTTGGTTTCTACAATTGTCCAAAATAGAAACTGTCTCCAAGCATCAAATGCTGTTGCTATGTCACTGGGTTCATAGGCTTGGATATGTGTTGATTGGCAGATAACTTTTTACTGCATGGTAGAAGAAATATGCTGGAACAAAGGAAGAGAACCTAATTTAAAAAAAGGCAGGAATGTATGAAAAACTGATCGTAGCTAAAGTAAAGTCCACACACTGATCAATAGTGATTGTTCTTGGATGAAATACAAACATTAGACGGGTCACTTGGCTTATTTGATATGAAATACCACAACTCAATCCTAATATTATACAGACAGGGGAAATTCTTTCACAAATGGTTATTATTCTGAAGAGAGGTTCACGATATAAAAAAAAAGTAAATTAGCGACTTTACCCAATGTAAGATGGTTTTTCTTACTATACCTTTGCAAATTGCCAGAGCAAAGGCTGAGAATTTAGGGATTGAGAATGGGAGCTCCCTATGATATCCTATATATTTTTGAAAAAATAGCAGTATTGTTTCACAACATAGTAAGCAGTTTTTATTGGTTCCACTCTTGTAAGGTCATATGGTCTATAGCTAACTAGGGGGATCAAGCTCATAAGTACAAAGCGTACAAAAGCCTACAATTTTTTAATTAGCTAATAGATTACAACTGTTTGATTTTTCCTCAATTTTATCATGCTATATTATTATTTAACATAAGATTTCAACATAAATATAAATGCAATAATCAGATCCTACAAAATCACATGCACACAATTTATTTTTATCGATCTTATCTTTCAAGCAGTGCACAGTAGATTAATGAATGAAAGTTTATCGTTGTTCAATTAAGTATTCTACTTTAGTTAAAGCTATGTACTTCATTATTTAAAATGTACCTAATTCTTTAATATTTCGCATAATTGTTCCAAAACTTAATAAATAACTTCCGCAGAGTTGTCTTCCAAAATATCTATCAAAGATTATGTCCTGAACTAAAAGATTTATTTTGTTATTGATTACAGAGATGTTCTCCAAGTTACAGCTAGTGATAACTGCACCTTTACTACCAACCAGAAGGCTCGTGGAAAGGATGATTTTTCCAAGATTCCCACTGGAGTTAATGGTGTTGAAGATCGAATGTCTATTGTATGGGAAAAAGGTGTTCACTCTGGAATAATAGATCCCACCAGATTTGTGGCAATCACTAGCACTAATGCTGCAAAGATCTTCAATTTATATCCCAGAAAGGTTGGGCACAATTGTGTATTTTATCTAATAATTCTTTGTCTCTCTCTCTGTCTCAGAACATTGACTAACATATTTCCATTCAGCCGAGCTCACGCTTTCTCCAGACCAACAAATGCACACTTGCTTCAGTAGCCACATGGTATAAGGTGTCACTCTCTCGCAGTAGACTCAGACTGCCGATGACTGGGAGATCAATGTTCGAGTCTCATTCTGGTGTACTGAGGATGGTTTTTCTAAAATTTATTTCCATTCCCCCTATATGCAAATGCGGATACAATTCCTCTAAATATAATCTTCCCCATTCCTAAAACCATTAGTGTAATTAGTAAAAAAGTGTATAGCCCGAACTGGTAGTTAGACGACAAAAAATTAATAAAAATAAATGTGCAAAACACTCTTACTGCCTTACATTTCTCAATCACTTTTTGCAATGCAAATATCTGGTCCATACAACCTCTTCCTGTCATGAAGCCACATTGCACACCCAAAATCTGGTCTGCAGTTTTTTCACACTCTCTCTCTCAAAAACTTTGCCTGGAATATTTAACAAACTAACTGCCCTATAATTCTTATATTCCCTCTTACTGGCTTTGTACAAAGGAAAAATGACAGCATTCTTGCAGTCATTTGCAACATAAGAAATCGCAGCACACACATTGAACAATCAACAACAATCTGGCTAAAAGTACCATGCCCACACACTTTAAACATTTCACTTGTGATCTTGTTTAAATCAACAACTTTGTTATTCTTTAACACTTTCATGGCTTTTAACACCTTAGCCTTTTTTATTCATCATTGCATTTTTCCTATTTTCTGCTACTTTATCTATGTTTTCACCATACAATTGCTCAAAATACTCCCTACATTACTCTATTATACGGTTTTCATCCCACATCATCTCACGACATTCATTATGAATGACATAGGTCTTTCCTTACACTCCTTGTTTCATTCTCTTTACCAACTTCCAGAACAACTTATTTCCTTAAAAATCATTTCTTCATTATTTCTCCTTCTTTTAATCTTAAATGTTCTTTACTCTCCCTTACTACTTTCTATGATTTCCTTGTAGATGTCACACAACCTCTAAGGGTATGTTTCACACTTCACAGCTAGGGATGTGGTATCAAAAGAAAGGTATTGATACTCTACTCATTTAAAGTATTGGAAGAAAAATATCAATACTAGGTATTGAAAGAAAAGTATCGATAACAGTATTGGTATTGAAATTTCAATTTGGATTATTTTTAAAATCAAGTAATAATTTCAACTTTTGCACGACGATGACGATTGTATATTCATATTTATTTAAACACTGAAAATTATAATGATTTAAACATATTATAGTATATTTAGGTCTATTGCATCTGTTTTATGTGTTGGAACTTGGAAGGGATGATAGATAGTATTGTATAACAAATATTATAAAAGGTTTTACCACACTAGCTTTCAAAATGTCTAGGAAAATCTGGCGGATGAAAGAGATTTAATTGCTAAATATGATTAGTAGTATATTTTTTTCAGTCTATTTTGTACCCTTCTTTAACCATAATACACATTTAATCCCAGCGTGAATGAAGATAACAAAAAAGTTGTTTCTTTCAATACCAATCCAATACAGGAATGTGAATACTGATATCAGTAAAAGTATCGAGTAAAAAAATTCTAGTACCCATCGAAAGGAAAATATCTAGATTAGTAAAGTATCAATACTTTTTTCACATCCTTAGTCATAGCAATTATTTGTTTTGACGTTTCTTTCTTTTCTCTCACAGATATTGTTTCATCATTCATTCCACGATGCATCACTTTTAAGTTTCCCACACCCACAACTCCCCTCACATCTTTATCTCTGTGCTAAGCAGCTTTATTTAATGAACATTGAAAGGAGGATATAATGGCTAAGGCCTACACATTTCCAAGAAAATAAGAGAAGGCCTACATATTTTCCAGAAAAATGGATGACTCAAAGTTCACAAGTAAAACTAAACTAAACACATTACATTGATTTCTGGGCCACACTATATCCACAGTTTATTCAAGAAACCAGACACAATTTTGAACAGTAAATTGCATAATCCAAGCAACAATGCTCAACCTTTAGTCTTAGTCAAGTATTTTTTTACTCTTTTACTGAAGGAAGGGTCCGATCCGGAAAGTTACTGTAATGTGTTTGTTTTAATTGTGCGCTTCCTGTTTACATTTTTTTGGTAGTGAATTTTGACATTAAAAATGTTAAGGTCAACATACAAATCAAGAGCATTATTGAAACCCGCTTTAGTGTCTGCGTGTTCTAAGTTGCTACAATCGCAGTAGACTAGACTTCCGATGACCAGGGGAGAGAGGCTCAAATCTCGGTCAGGTGTACTTAGGGTGGATTTTCCAAACTGATTTTCCACTCTCCCTTGGCATAAATGTGGGTACACTTCCTATAAATGTAATCTTCCTCATCGTTAAAATTATTAGTGTAATTAGTACAGAAACATAAAACCATGTCAGGTAGTAAGACGTGATGCTAAATTATTATTTTTTTGTGAAAATCAAACATTGATAGTGGTAAATTAAATAATTCAAGAGAAATTTAACATATCTCATGTGATTGGAAGAGTACCATGATAGTTAATATGGTTGGATAATACTTAATTATGGTAATCACTTCAAAAAAATATACAGATTTCCTCTACAATAATGATCATAAATTTACTATTCATAAGAAAGCAGGAAGAGATGGGTACGTTTGGTGATCTACTTGGCTTGTCTACTTGAGACATTTGCTTTAGTTTAGGACCAGCTACTGGATATATTATTTCACAATGTGTGATATAATGATCAAGAATGATTTTTTAATGATAATTCTAAAAGATATTAAGAGGGGTGAACTTAAGTGCACTGCAAGTGATCTTGCATGAAAAGATAAAATAAATTTGAGTTCTTAACCTTTTGTCAAAAAAGTGTTATTGAAGAAATATACCAATACTAATTCTGTCATAATATTAAAAGTGTGTAGTTGACTAAGTATAATTAACACTAATCTGTAGGAAACTTAAGAGGCTAGGCTCAGCAACAAAGGATCATGTAGAATAGCTGAGCATTAACACTCATTATCTCACCTCCTTCCCCCACTAAATCATTTATTTTTTAAAAGGACCTAGTTAATAAAACTGAAATATACAAATGAAGTTGAAAATCAGATTTTATTCATTTACAACTTAATGCGTTAAGCTCCTAATTCAGAAGGAGTAAATGAAAAAGGCTTAATCAAAGAGATTATTTCACAAGTTGTTAAGACTCACTCAGTTTTCAAGTGTAATTTTTTGATATACTTTTTATGCATACTAAATATAACGTATATATTTTAAAATTTAGCTACATTTGTAATTGTAATTATATATCCAAGTAAATCATGGGTGGCTACTTTAATTTAAGCTGCCTATAGAAATTAAAAACATAGAATATATAAATATCATAAGTTGATCAATTTTCTTAGCACATTAAAATTACTAACATAAAGAGAGTTAAGTATTTAAATACAAAAGGTTCAGCACATGCAATTAAAGGTAATTTGTAAATATGTTTATTTAGGGGTGTATTGCTGTCGGTTCTGATGCTGATATTGTGGTTTGGGATCCTACTCAAACAAGAGTCATTTCAGCCAAAACTCACCATCAAGCTGTGGACTTTAATATATTTGAGGCAAGTAATAGCACACAGAAAAGAGAACATACATTAAGGTTTTAAGGCTTTGAAAGGCTTGTAATATAAAATTCTTTTAACATACTGTACTTTAAGAATGTCAAGGTAAAGAAAAAATTTAGAAGATAAAATTATAGTCTAAACGATTAAATGTTGTGAACATCTGGTTTATAATACAAAATTACTTATGAGAGTTGATTCTTTTATCTGGTTAGAAATTTATTTTTTTCAATTCTATCAATATAATTTCTTTAAACTTTAAAAATCTCTTCTGTTATTTAAAATTCATTTTTTTATTTTAGGGAATGGAATGTCATGGAGTGCCAGAATTTGTCATAGTGAATGGCAGGGTTTGTGTAGATGAAGGTCACTTGAAAGCTGTACAAGGCTTTGGCCATTTTGTGTCTAACGCTGTTCACTCCCCTTTTGTATATGATCAAGTTGTTCCTCAAGAAGAGGTCACTGTTAAAAAGGTAAGAAAATTTATTTTATTTCCATTCACAATACGGAGTTTTGTTTGCTGTACTTTTGAGGTTCACAAATCTTAGATTTAGGGTTTGTTTTAATTCCACATAAAATCAAATCAATTAAAGAGATTCGCTAAATGGGTTTAAAAGATTATTTATTTTTAGAAACTATCAAATTGATGTTTGCATGGTAAACAATATTTGTGTTAATATTTCTTGAAATCCATTATAATGCATGTGTTGTTTGAACTTATTTCAAACCACTTTTACCACATTCATAATAATTTTCTTAATTTAATGTCCCTTACTTTATAATATTAAAATATATTAGAACCCATATTACTCTTAAGCCATTAAAACGTTTATGATATGGTCTAAGACATAGATTCTCGAAGTGGGGTCTACGAGGTTCGTCCAGGGAGTCCGCGATTTTGTCCATTGTGTCCACAAGATCATCCAGGGAATTCGTGACATACCTTTAAATGTTTTCTAGAGCTTATAAAATTTTATGTAAAAGGGTAAATCACAGGTATATACTAAACTTAATGGAGATGCCGTTCCATATAAAATTGGGTGTTGGCCACACCCCTTATGCCCAAAACTTTGAGAGTAGTATTTGTGCATTCACTTTTATTTTAGTTTTCTCGTCAGCCAGCACGAATAACTTTAAGAAAAGGCAGTGAAACATTTGATGCCTTTTCCAACAACTTATTTGTACTAGCAATTCTTTTCTGGTCTTTGTTGTATAATCAATGTGAAATGAAGTCGTTTTAGTATTGAATCAGACTTAGGGTTGGTCATTAAAATTGCTCCAGATTTTGAAATGTTATTTTTAAGTCACACAAGCAGTTCCATTCATCACATAGATTAGCAGTGATTATAAAATAATGTAAAAAACAATAGTTTCCTTAAATAGAAATTTGTCTTAAATGGAAATATTTTCCTGTTCCGTGAACTTAGGGATGAAAGAAATTTTAAATTCCCTGGATTAAACAGAAACCATATAATGCGAAAATGGAAATAAAAATAAGCCTTTCCACAAAAAATTTCCATTTTTCTAGGGTGCATAATTTAGAACAACTTTAGGCATTCTATACATTCTACATAATTTTGTTTTCTTTAACTCTCTTGTTATTTTAAGAGGAACTGAAATGTGAAGTGTATTATATTTCCTTTCTCCTTAGTAGTTCTTTTGTTAGCTTGCTTATGGAATTTTTAATTGTAATTGCCTCTTGATTTTTATCGCTAGGGCTAGGATTTTGATGATTTTGCATCTTTTTTTGAAAAATCTGGAACGGTGTTCAAGTAAATACAACTGTGTTTTATAAAAAGCTTTGCTGATTTAAGTAACTTTGTTAAGGCATTTTTTTGCATTTTCCTGTGTTTTTACGTGAATATAGAATTTTTAAAGGTTTCTCTGTCATTTTAGGTAATTTTTTTTGTTACTTTTGAGTCATTTACCCATGATTCGAACATCTCTGCACACATCATAGCAAACGGTGGTGCCAAGACGGCAAGACCCCTCCCCTGTCTCTTCCTTAAAGCCGGTTATAGCTGGATAGATCTTCCCCCCCTCCTCCCCAGCATAGTGGGGCTGTAAATTAACTCGTCTAAACTAGTCTGAGCAAGTTTTGCACATACCGGTGGTGGCTCGTGTCTCTATATCTTTCAGAAGCTGCACGCTTTGTTTATGTGAATTTCAACTTTCAACATGTATAAAGTGAAAGAAAGTGCCTCATATTAATTAAGCTTTTCGTTGCTGAATATGGCGAGAATGTATTCTCTACCAAATTTTGGATTTCTGCCTAATGCCATTACTTACTTGGAAAATTCAGCAGTGCTATTAGTGGATCAAATAGATTTGATAAGGAAAGTTGTGAATGACCTAAATATTGTGACTGAAAAAGTGGGAAAGGCTGTGGAAAATAAAATTGAGCAAGTTAAAAAAAAATTAAGGATATGAAACATTGTGCTTAATTGCAGTTGTGCTATCAAGGAAAAACTTTTCCCTTGGCGAAATTTCAAGAAAAGAAACATTTTTGTCAAGTATGCTCCTGGGGTGTAAGTAAAAGTGGAAAGGAGCTTCTCTATGTTTAAAGCATTGTTAGCAGATAATAGAAAATCATTCTCTTTCGAAAATCTGCACATGATTTTTGTTGTGCATTGTAATTCTGGACTGTTGAAATAAAAACTCTAAAGTTTCCATGTAAAATCAAACTGTGAGAAAATGTAAGTTGAATTTTTATGTCTTTTCCTTGTTTTATTTTTGACAAAATAACTTTCAGTTTGGCACAGAAATGCAACGTTAAATTACATTTTAAGGTTTTGTTTTCTTGTTTTTGTAAGGTAAAACAATTTATTTTTTATTTTTTTAGTTTTAAAAAGCATTTTTTAATTATTTTGGGTCATAAATGTATTTTTAATAGAGCGTTTTATAGACACTTTTAGGTCATCAAAATCCTAGCCCTAGTTATTGCTGTTCTTCCCAGTTTCCACGCTATTGACTTGTCATTCACCTTTGGAATTCAGCTTTTAATGGTACAGCACGACCTGTAGAGAAATTCATTTGTTTGCCCCTTCCCAAAATTATACCCAATAAGAACAAATTATTATTAGGTGTTTTGTCTTACCACAGGTCCATTCCTTTTGTCAGTGAATGTTGACCTCCAATGCACCCTGTCCTCTGCCTCCTCCTTCAGCTCCCAGAATTTTCTTCTTTCCTTAAAGTCACCTAGTATTTGAATCCTCCTCCTTCCTAAGCTCCTATTTCCCTCAACCTTTTCTTCTATGACGTTATGCAGAATACAGTTCCTCCTAAGGATGCGTTTGATCCAGTTTGCTTTGCGCCAAAGAATCACATCCAAAATGGATCTCTTCTCACCCACTCTTCTGAGGACTTCATTTGTCACCCTGTCTGTCCCCCTGATCTTCTGAAGTCTTCTCCAACATCACATTTCAAAGCTTTCTAAGTATTTCTTTTCTATCTTCCTAAGAGTCCACAAATTAGCTGTTCCATGGTTAGAGGGTTCATGTGACTAAGAAGTTTGAGAACCATGGGTCTAAGGCATCACTCTCATGTTAAACTAGACTGCCTATGACAGGGAGATCTAGATTAGAATCTCGGTCAGGTATACTATTGGTGGTTTTCCCTAAATGTTTCTACACTCTCTCTCCATACAAATACAGGTACATTTCCTTTAAATTCAACCTTCCTCATCCATGACTCATTAGCGTAATTATTGTATATCTGTATATCCTGCACTGTTAATAAGAAGTAGAGCTAATTTCTTTTTATTAAAATCAACTAGTTAAACATTTTTAATGTAAAGCATTTATGTAGTTATATTTATTTAAAAGTTAATAGACATGGTTAAGTATAGTTATATATTTTAATCATGTTGTTAATACAATCCTATTTAAGTATGTCTATAATGATAGTTTACGTCATTTTTTCAATTACTTAGTTCTTTCATGCAATTAACTTGGTATGTCAAATATTGAAACTTTCTTGGTTAAATCTTGCTCTTCATCCTCTTTTCCAGTCCCTACAGGCCACAGCATAGCACTGTAAAGATTGGAATTGCACTTCTCTTGGATAACAGTTAATCTATAGACTTGGATCAAATGCTCAGCCTCCTTCGGTGGCAGCGTGGTCTAACGTGCTACTCTCGTGTTGGACCAGAGTGCCAAAGACCGGGAGATCGAGGTTTGATCCCGGTCAGGT